>JAIGNY010000962.1:927500-1080000 GCA_020152595.1 Chiridota heheva | reverse complement strand
TATTCGATGTAATTTTACGGTAAGTTAGAAACGTAGTGGTATACTATGATAGGAAGCAGGTATGGGAGTAGGTTAGCTATATTTATGCAGGTTCACTTTCTAGAAATACCCCCTGACTCACGAACTTCCGAGGTGAATGGTGTAGGCCTACCGTAGGTGTACCAATTCAGCGTATGTACCAATTCAGCGTATTTTCGCATTTGTTTACTTCTGGTAATTTATTGCTAAAATCTTACCAATTGTTCATACTCTTTTACATACAAAATCGCGATTGCTGCTGAAATATATCTTCAGAATATGTTTCCGTCCATGAGCAATCGAAACATTTTTGTCTCGGGTCACTTGAAACAGTAGAAAAATCATGCCACTTTTTCTCCGTTTTGACCAGGAACGCACGAATCAAAAATCCTCAAACATATGGTCAAGCTTCGCAGTTAAAATAACATATGCAATTTACTGTCAAGTAAAGAAACAAACAAAGTTTGCATGGTAAATATTGTTTTTCCATGTTTTCGCGACCATTATCGCTTGCACAACTCCGGTACCAGTAGAGCGTATTATCGTTTCGTAACTAGGCCTACGTATTTGCGCTTGCGCTGTATAAAGCAGCTGTTTGCTATTAAACTTTTATTGAAAAGTGTCTTTGAACTATACCTGGTGACTTTTGTAAACCTATTGAGAATTTTTTTCCACATTGGATACAGTATGAATGTAATAATCTTTTTTAGTTATTTATTTATGTCATCATGTAGGCCTACCCTTTTATACAAAATGTTTTATTTGTCCACTGCATACTTTTTTTTTTTTCCTTTTAATGAATGAAGTTGATTCATCTGTTTGTATAATGTATATTTAGTGATCTTTTTTCATGTGTAAATCCCCTATGGTTTCACCACTATAAAATTTTAAAATTTTACTTTGTTAGTTTTGTTGCAAATTGACTGATTTTTGAATGTCCATTCTAGAAGATGAATCGGGGTGTATGAACAAGTTTTAAACAAAATTGCTCCAAGTCCAATGCTATATTTCAAACAAAATTAACAGAGGCATAGAAAACAATTGTTCTACAAAAGGAGATAAAGATACTTCCTAATTGATGTCACAGATTATGCTAAAATTGGTCAATTTTTAACCAATTTTGATAGAAATTTTGATGTTTTAATGGTTAAGATCATATTCTAAAAAAAAAAACAAATTAAGCCCATGTTGACTCTAGATGTCCACAGTCCTTTAAATGTCTAGTATTTAAAATGTGCTTGCTCTGTTTAAAAGCAAAAAAATATTTAAAAAATACCCTTCTCGCTCGCGCTGTTGTTCATGTCACCGACACTTTCACCCTCACTACTATAATTTGTTTTTTTGGCAAAGAGTATTTTCTGGTTACTGCACTTCAAAATTTAATGTTCCATACATGGTTTGAAAGAAAAGGGACTTCAGATAGAAATAGAATATTTCCATTTTAAGTTTATGTTAACACGCTTATGTCTTACAGATTAATTTGTGGAATCTTAAAGCCATTAGAGGCTTAACTGTTAACACAAAATTATATCATATGTCAAATACGTTCAGTTGTAAATTTCTCCCTCCTTATAATTTTAATTTGTTTTTCCTCATCACTGCCAAATTCGAGCGGAAAACGTCTGTTTTATTTTTCACTACTGTGTGGCTACAGATTTCAGCTCACATACTTTAGATTTTCTGATTGAATAAAACATTATTAGCCAGTGGCGTAACTGTAAGGGGCTGGTAAAAAAAAAGTGGTATATTTTTACCATTATACCTACAGGCCTGGCCCCACTCACCCGTGGGGCCCTAGCTACAGTAATGTTACTAGCTAGGAAGCTGTTATAGACAGATACTGTATAACACAGTCAATCAGAATTGTCACTTCACACAACATTATACTATGCGAAGTTTCCTCAAATATTGTGAAAGTTCTCTCTTGTTGACTGCATCCCAGTATTAATGCTAATTTTTCAAATTGCAATTGATTATATCAATTATAATCATGACGGATGTTTCATGAATGCTTTTATTACCAGATTTTCCATTACACCTCCCCTGTTACACTTACAGACAGAAAGCTCCTTGTTCTTAGTATTATAGCTCTGACAGAAGACTTTAAACTGACTTTAAACTGATATAAACCTGACAGTATCTGGAAAAATTTTCAATGCTAACACGATACATGCTAAGGTTAAAATTTGTTTACAAAATATGTGGTCACACATTGTGGTAGTCATATACAGAATATGATATAAGCCTTGGTTTATTTTACTGCCAGTGGTGCGAATGAGTTGTTGAGAAGGAAATAGTTATTAGAATGACTTCCAAGTCTACGATGTACTTATAGTAGGGATTTGTTATGTGGGATAACAAATCCCGGCTTATAGCAAGTAAATATTGCCACCAGGAACTGAAAACTGGAGAAAAATGTTGAAACTTTAATAAACTCTTCAACTTCCAAGGCATTTGAGATTCTCTCATCTTAGACAAACATCTGAACGGTAGGGAGATGGATATTTCCCCCAGGTCTGAGGGGTGGGGTAGTCCCCTTGGAAGAGTTGGTGTCATTGGTGTTGGTGTCTGGGTTATTCCTTCTTTGTATCTACACAACACACATTTTCAAGTTTAGTTACTGTAGGTGTCGAGGGGCGAAATTCCCCCAGAAACACTGAAGATTCTTAGTTTATGATATAACCTTAAATGGCGGAATACTTTGAAATTAAAATAACAGCTCAAAGGCTAATATATAACCAACACGTATTAAGAAAATATGGAAAGTTTGTTTTTCATTTGGGTTGGCAGGGGGGCAGGCACAACATATTTTTTGGGGCACATGCCTCCCGATCCCCTGGATTCAATATGTTACTTTTTATTTTCTTTCCAGCAGTCGCAATTCAAGTATCATATGTTAAAGGCCTGTGATTCTAACAACCTCGGCTGGGACTTACTAAAATGTGGAGGAATCCCAACTCTGCCAGGCTGGCCTCCATATTTTTGTGCAAAAGCATACTCAATTTTAACTAAATCTTTGCTTATTCCAAATGCAGTGACTTTCTATTTGCGATTTGCCATGGTAAATAATTAACAGACTACAAATGAAAACACCAATATCAGGTTTGCCCCAAAATGAAGCAACACCCCTACTATAGGATAAGCTTGGGGGATATATCGATATTTCGATACATTTCGATATTGACCTATATCGATATGGCCGATATTGAGTTAAAGGGTCATATCGATATATCGATATTATGTTTTTCAATGATAATACACAATACATGAACTATTGAAAAGCTACACATGACTAGCAAACATCCCAAGTATTTTTCATTAAACAGCCACAAAAAGATAATAAATTGTATTTATGTCAGAGTTTCAGGCAGTCAGTTATCATAAAATATTGTTAAAACATTAATATTGTGATAACAATTACCCAAAAATCCTTCCATAAACAAAAAACAACTTGATTCACGGTAGAGCTGTGACAGTTTAGTGTGTACATGCTACACGCTTGCAAATCTTTTAAACGTTTACTAAATACTTCATTGCGAGTAATCGTTTTTCATACATCATAGTGTCTTGCCATTAAAAATCAATATTCATGATTCAAATCACACACACATTCGGCTGACAAAATTCCAATCAATGACTTTTTACAAACTGTAAACCCGATTAGCATAACCTTTTTTAAATGTGCGAATCACAAATGCGCAGTAATCACCAATGAATGGGGATATTATGCACTTTGATTTCGCCGAAATCTGAGTAATCTAACTTGTAAAATGCACCGCGTATGTGCAGCAGTAAACAGTGAAACTAACAATAGGCCTAACGTTAGGCCATAAGGCTTTAAATCCCATGCAATCAAGGCCCGTTTTACTAGCTGTTAAATCGATCAATAAACACTTGAAAAATACTTGAATTGTGACAATCAGTTCATTTACATGTAAATATTACCTAATGAGTCCAATAAATTTTGCAAGAAAGAAAAAATATTGCATAATAAACAAACAGAAAAAGGTCTTAACAGAGCTGAAATTCTGTATGCGTCGCAAAGATGGCAGCCATTTTTTTGAGAGGACTGATATTTCAGAACTTCCTGGTGGTGGTGGTGTAGTTTTAAAATGTTTTACGGCGAGGTTTATCATGGGCCTAGTATGCAAGATTTTCACAGAAGAACTTTGAAAGCCGTAGCGAATAGGACAAAAAAGTTACGCGATGTTGAGTTGAAATGACATTGAAAGGAAGTTATCTGTTCTTTCTAAACTGAATTTCCATGCATATTTTCCATAAAAATGATGATTTATACTGTAGAAGTAAACTTTTTACGATTTGGAAAGCAAAACTCAGCATCTATTTGGGCAATGGAGTTGGTACTTTTGCCATACTGGTTGCACAATTTATTTTACTTCGCCTCGTAGTTTTGCAGCAATTTTGGTGTATTTACAAAAATTACCGTACTAAACGTGTGTACATGATACACGCTCCCTTTTTTTAAAAAGCGGAGGTCTTCGCTCCTAGATTTTACACAAGCTTTGGCAAAATATACCTTATATCCGCTGAGTCAAAACCACAGGGTGGGTAAATCCCACGGACCTAAAGCAGTAACTTATACTAATACAAAGCTAGAAATCCAAAGATTTTCAGGTTCCAATGTGCACTAGGAATATCATTAAATTGCTTTTGATTTCTGCAGGGAACAGTACAGCAATGATATACTGTATGTTATATAGTTGAAATGAATGGAGGTAAAAGAAAAAAAAAGGAAATTTGATAAACAACCGACTTGATGAAAATGCATATGAGCAAACGTCTCATTGCATGCATGCAGTTAGTAAGGCAAAATCTTAATGTTCAGATTTAATTGATGAACATTTGGTTGCTTGTTTCTTAGTAAAGTGAAAAACAGAAACACAAAACAAAGCTTCTTTTAATTAAAATATTGGCATGCAAAGGGCATTCATAGAGAAGATAACTTTCAAAAGAGAAGATATAATACTGACTGTGGACATATTGGTTTATTAGTCAAGAAAGGGAAATTTCATCTTGCCGGAAAGACGAGTCAACAGTCGGATAAATCAAGTCATCACCCCTGTGGTCATCCAACATTTTTCAAAATTGCAAGGAATTTCTGTTTAGGATTGATAGTGGAGGGGAAGGTGATGGGGGAGGAGGGTGTGATATGGTAAAACACCAGCATTTCCTTTTCTCATTTTCCAACAACGGCATGACAATCTCAGAAGTTAAGCTGGGAAATTTAAAATGTGTCAAAGTCCAGTTTCAAAATGACCCACAAGTTGCAAATTATCAAAGCTAAGTTTCAAAATAGAACAAATAAAACTAAAAGTGTAAAGAAAATACTCATCACTTTATACTGTGCCTGTAAGGCGATCAAAAAGAAATTTGCAATGAAAAAATTCTTTCAGTACACAATTGGAACCTTTAATTCTTAAGAGTAAAACATGTAGACATATTGTATTAATGGCCATTCTTTTACACAACAGAGGAACACTTTTTTTCTCGTTGATTTGATCCTTCCTAGATTTTTGTGCAAGTGGTACATAGGAAAACAATATAAATAACTACAATTTTAAAACGGTTTTGGTTAATGTCTGAAAGGTCATATTGTATTTAACCATAACAAAGAGCTAAATAATAATGCTTTTCTTACCAATACAATTATGAAAAACTGAAAAGTACTTGTTTAAAAGTGAGATTAATTACAGTAAATTGCATGTGTGGAAAATACACTCTACAGGTACATATTTCGTGCTACATGTACACCGTGTCGAAATTTCAAAATAAAAAAAAATACTTGTTTCATATTAGAGTTCAAATACTTTTAAACTAGAAAATTCAAGTCTTAAACTTTTTATCAATGATTTTTCTCAGAAACAGTTATCTACATATAACGAACGGAAGTAAAAACAATTTCCAATGAGCTGAATTGGTACACCTACTGTAGGCTAGGCCTACGTTAATTTTAATTCTTATCAAATCATAGCTCCCAATAAGCCTCCCATGCAGTATGCAGGTAGGCTATGGAACTTAAATTCCAAACTATGGGATATCCCTGGCCTGTGTTACACAGTCGCGAGGATAGTAGGCCTACAGTAAGTTTAGTTATGATAGTAATTATACATTATGATAATTCATTTTTATGTTGGAACTGAAAGAACTTCTAGGCCTAAATATTCCAAACTGTACTAGGCCTAACAATTAGGCCCTATGGCTATTAAGTATGTAAGTCGTTACTTGATGTGGAAGTGCGCTGCCTCTCGTCAGGGGCCTACGTGAGTGATCAGAAACAACATGAGTTGAAAGTTTTAAACAATGTCTTCAAGTAGTTTATTCATCTCTATTTGACAGAGAATCTTTAGTAACATACGAGCAAAAGCATAAAGAAAAACATGGTGCCAGAAGCGGGCACAGCAAATGATTTAATTTGTTGATTAAATCCGATACATTTTCATCGTTCATGTAACAACATAACATAACAAGATTATGGGCTAAGAAAGGTTAGTCGCCCCATGAAAAGCCCAAACTAACACCATCACCACCACCACAAAATAAAAAAAATAAAAGACACCCAGAGTTAGTAATGAACCTATCAATGTTGACTTTGAAATTGTGACAGAATTGGAGCTAACTACCCACTCGTGGCAAACCATTCCACTCATTAACAACTCTTTGCGAATAGGTAAAATGCCAAATATCTATCCATGAGAATTTTTTGGTCAACTTCAAACTGTTACCACATGTCACATGAGGATTAGCTGAAACATGCAAGAAATAACAGGAAGACAAAGCATCTTTACCAGATAGGAACTTAAAAACCTGAATCATATCGTCACATACTCTTCTCAACTCAAGCGTGGTCAAACCAAGAATTCGCAACCTAGATTCATATAGAGAGATTCCTTACTTCGGAAATAGTCTAGTGGCTCTTTGTTGAACCTGCTCCAAAATGAACTTATCCTTCTCATAAAAGGGACTTTGTGCCTGAATAGCATACTCAAAGTGAGGCCTGACTAACTGCTTATACAAATCAAGAACAACCTCTACCAAGAAAACAAACATTTCTTCTAATCAAGCCAGGCATCCTATTTGCCCTTGCAGCTGTTAAAGCACACTGTTTAGAAGGCTTCAGATTGCTAGTAATGACAACACCTAGATTCCTTTCTTGATCAACACAACCAAGATTTGAACCATGCATGCAGTAATCAAAAGCCAAATTGCTGTGACCAAAATGAATAACTTTGCATTTATTAACATTGAATGACATCTGCCATGTTTGTGATCAAGAAACTAAGTTATCCAGCTCAGTTTGGAAAAGTGAAGGATCCTTAGCATTATCAACAATCCTGTACAGCTTAGTGTCATCAGCAAATTTACAAATCCTGGAGCCAAGGGAAATATCAGTTTCATCAATGAAAATTAAGAAAAGAAGCGGACCCAATACAGAACCCTGAGGAACACCACTTGTAACGTTTTCCATGGAGATACTTCATCATTAACAACAACTCTTTGTGACCTGTCAACTAACCAAGAATATATTTAACTGGCGCACTTTCCCTCCACACCAAGTGCTCTTTTTTTCATCATGAGCCTGCCTAATGGAACCTTATTAAATGCTTCTTGGAAATCTAAATAGATAACATCCACATTATGATCAGAATCAACTAGTTTAGTAACATCATCAAGAAACTCCAATAAATAAGAAACACAGGACCTCTTAGGTAAGAACCCATGCTAGGACAAATTCAACAAACCATTGACCAGTAAATGATCTAGTACAACATCCTTAACAATGGACTCCATGACCTTGCACACAACACTAGTAAGACTTACTGGCCTATAATTACAAGGCAAAGGTCACTCTGTCCTGCTGTTTTAGCCTACGCTAGCCTCATTACCACAGTATGTAACGTTGGCACAGCCTAGCCTACGAATTGATCGGATTAAACTTGAGACAACCAAGTTGAGTTATGTACAGTACGCTCACTTCAGTGGTCTGTCTATTTACCCTGGTAGGCCTTGTTTCACTCATAATTAAAAAGTACACAAATGCTCAATACACTTATTTTTCAGTGTATATGAATTGAATGTAGCATTACTTAACCTTAACGTAAATTTAGGCCAAGTTAGTTTTATTTATCATCAAGACTGCATTGATGAATAGCTTGGGTTGAGTTTATCTATGTTTGGTTTTAGTGTACTGGTCTCTCTCGAGGATTTATTTGATAATGTTTTTATGAGCTAGGTTGGCTTCATGCGTAGGCCCTATAGATACTACAGTCATTCACAACTTGAAGTGAAGATTTATATTTTGTTGGCCTTGGAATCCTATTCATAAATTTTGAAACATGTCGAATGAAGACAATGATATCCCTAAAAGTACGCAACGTGGAATTAGGTCCTTTAGGAACCTCCCATTGCCCCCGAATATCAAGTTGAATGGTAATATAAAAACAAATTTGGACATTTTGAAACAGTTGCGGACTTCTTATGAATTGCTAACGGGTATAAAGCAAGATGATATGCAATTCAGACCTTCGTGGTGTCGTGGTTAGTGCTTTGTATAATAATTGAGGTCAACAACATGCATGTAAACCACAATTGTATAATCTATATACATGGTGCAAGTAAAAGAAGGCTACCTGAGGCCGAAGCTGGATGTCTGGTACAACCTTCTCGAAGCATTCAAGTGACGAGCTTTGTACCAGATGAAGAGGTAAGCCATTTTATAGCCTGATGGTGTCTGGGAAAGAGAGTGCTTGTAAGTCTGGGTCCTGGCAAAGGGAATGAGGAACTTCTGAGTGTGACCCCTTGCGGTCGATGTTATTGGCTGGAGATTGGTGGTACTGTAGGTGTAGCAAAAAGGTCATTGACTATCCTGTACATCATTATTGCTTTACAGCGGGCTCTCCTTTCTGCTAGAAAGGGCCACTTGATGGTTTGAAGCATTAGTGTGACTCTGCTGTACTGTATGTGGAGTAGTCATTGAATACAAAGTATGCTGCTCTTCTCTGTGCTGTCTATAGTTGGTTGATGTTGACTTTGGTTGATGGGTCCCAGACAGGGTTCGCGTAAACGACAAATTTGTCTTATATTACGCTAAGGCTGAAAATCCTTACAACACATGTTATACCTACGTCATAAGATTTCGATATAGCATGTGAAATTTTACGCCAGTTTTTCATAAAATTAAATGAAAATCATGAACATCTTACCTCTCTGATGCGTTTGAAAGTTTTATTTCACACAAAAATAATACGAATTACTCACTCATAAAAAAAAAAAAATGACACAACTTCGAGACTAACGCCCGAATGATTCAAAATGTCCATACAAGTACTGTAAACACATATACTAATGTACGTACACATGTACATGTAGTGTATGTGAAAGTTTTGATGTTTTGATCAATGCAGGCTGTCAATTGGCATCGGTATTATTAGCTAGGATTCTACTTTCTGCCTATATTGTGTTTATCGCGTATCTGTAAAGTGATCACAATCTGCAAGTCAAGTTACAAAGAAGTAGGTGTATTCGAGATCTCAATAGTATATTATCGTTGACAATTGGTTAAAGTTCACTAAAACCTCATGAAAGTGGGATACGATAAACAAAAGTATTTTTCTATTTTATTTTGGATTGTTAAGCCAAATTTCATGATTCAACAATCAACATTATACAAGGATTAGGTATGAACTTTTTCTTAATATTTGTTATGATAATAATAGTCCCAATTTTTTAATGTTTTTGGTATTTTAAACACAATTTTTATTCACTTTAGCGAGGCAGACCTACACAAGTGTGTTTGTGAATAACAATACTTGCAAGCTTCATTAGCATGCAGTGCCCTGTACATTAGGCAGTGCCCTGTACATTAGGCAGTGCCCCGTACGTTAGGCAGTGCCCCGTACGTTAGGCAGTGCCCCGTACGTTAGGCAGTGCCCCGTACGTTAGGCAGTGCCCCGTACGTTAGGCAGTGCCCGTCGTTAGGCAGTGCCCGTCACGTTAGGCAGTGCCCGTCGTTAGGCAGTGCCCGTCACGTTAGGCAGTGCCCGTCGTTAGGCAGTGCCCGTCGTTAGGCAGTGCCCGTCGTTAGGCAGTGCCCGTCGTTAGGCAGTGCCCGTCGTTAGGCAGTGCCCGTCGTTAGGCAGTGCCCGTCGTTAGGCAGTGCCCGTCGTTAGGCAGTGCCCGTCGTTAGGCAGTGCCCCGTACGTTAGGCAGTGCCCCGTACGTTAGGCAGTGCCCGTCGTTAGGCAGTGCCCGTCGTTAGGCAGTGCCCGTCAGTTAGGCAGTGCCCGTCGTTAGGCAGTGCCCCGTACGTTAGGCAGTGCCCCGTACGTTAGGCAGTGCCCCGTACGTTGCGCAGTGCCCCGCACGTTGCGCAGTGCCCCGCACGTTGCGCAGTGCCCCGCTCGTTGCGCAGTGCCCCGCACGTTGCGCAGTGCCCCGCTCGTTGCGCAGTGCCCCGCACGTTGCGCAGTGCCCCGCACGTTGCGCAGTGACCCGCACGTTACGCAGTGACTTGTACATGCGACGGCAAATTTACAAATACGAAAATCAAGGGCTTGTCGTAACCAAAAATGCCAGACAAAAAAATTATAATGCAACTTCTGGTCCCAGACCACACTTGCATACTCCAGTAGGGGTCTGACAAGCGTCTGGTAGCATGAAGCCCTGGTGCGGCATGGAGAGTGATGGAGATTCCATTGGAGGAAAGCTCTGGTAGAGTTAGCTTTTTTTGTGATGTTTTGGATATGAGTGCTCCAGTTCAGTTTTTGTGCAGGGTAACTCCCAGATACTTGGCAGTTTCCACGTCCACTAGGACATGACCATGTATCATGTAGTTGGCCTTCACTGGAGTGCGTTTGGTGGAAACGCATGGGAGCAGGCATTTTGGGGGGTGGAATTTCATCTGCCAGTAAGCTTCCCATTGTTGAAGACCATCCAGGTTGAGTTGAAGGGCCCTTTAGTGTTCATTATTTCCTATATGATGGTAGAGAACACAGTCGTCAGCGAATAGTCTGACTGTAGATAAGGTGACATATTCTGGGAGGTCGTTGATGAAGAGGAGGAACATTAGTAAACCTATGACACTTCCTTGGGGTACACCTGACTTGACTGGGGCTGAGATGGAGTAATCACCATCGAGGAGAACACGCTGTTGGTGATCAGTCAGGAAATTTCATAGCCATTCAAGTGTTGGTCCTCTTATCCTGTAGGACTGTGCTTTGTAGAGTAATTCTTCATGTGGAACTTTGTCGAAAGCCTTGGAGAAATCAAGGAGGATGAGGTCTACCTGGTCCTTGTTGTCTAAGTTCTTTGCGAGGTCTTGCACGGTGAGAATCAATTGAGACTCACAAGAATGTTTTCTCATGAAGCCATGCTGAGCATCATTCAAGATGTTGTGTCTGTCAAGGTGTTTCATGATGCAGCTACAAAGGATATGTTTGAGAATCTTACAGGAAACAACGGTCAGGGAGATCGGACGGTAGTTATCAGCCCAGCAGCGATCGCCTTTTTGGTTACTTGCGTTAGCAAAGGAACCTATGTATTCAACTTGGCGTGTGTGTGTGTGTGTCTGTGACACTTGCTTAGGTACGCTCTAACTCAAGATAGGAAAATCGGTATGGAGTCACATTTAGTAGGTAGGTCCGCCATATTGTGAAGATGTGCCCTATTGTTTTTGGTGCTCGTAGGGGTCACCTGGGGTCAGATATCGGCCAAAAATGGAAAAACTTTTAGTAACAATAACTCTTAGTGCCAAGATTCTGTACATTTGATATTTTGGGACAAGTTGTGTTTGGAGTAGGGGAATATTTTCATACAAAACGGCCATGTGATTGAAGGTCAAGGTCAGGGTCAAAAACAATTTTTTGTCAAAGTGCATGGAAAAACCTTTAGTGACAATAACTCTTAGTGCCAAGATTCTGTACATTTGATATTTTGGGACAAGTTGTGTATGGAGTAGGGGAATATTTTCATACAAAACGGCCATGTGATTGAAGGTCAAGGTCAGGGTCAGAAACATTTTTTTGTCAAAGTGCATAATATTGAATTTGGACTTGGACATTGGACTATGGACATTGGACTCGAATTTGACTATGATAATAACTCTTAGTGCCAAGATTCTGTACATTTGATATTTGAGACAAGTTGTGTATAGAGTAGGGGAATATTTTTTAACAAAATGGTCATGTGATTGAAGGTCAAGGTCAGGGTCAAAAACAATAATAAAATAATGAAAATAAGCTTGACGCCAAATAGTTATTGATTTGAAGAACAAATGATATAATTTATTTTTATGATTTACTTGAATTAAGTTTACTTGTTTTCCATTAAACACAGTTTTTGATAAGAATACATGGAATGGTATAAATAGAAGTCCAGAGTCCATGCCATGATACCCTAAGAGCTTTTGAAAGACTAGTGTGGTTTCACATCAGCAAGGCCAGGAACTATTATTCTATTTTGCTATTACATAATACACTTTTATAACATTGACCTCGCTCTGTCTCATTGTGAAGTTACATTTAAAGTGTTATGGATATCTTTTGTGAGGTGGTATGAATGATGCATTCCAGTCGGTTGTATTATTGGTTTATATATTTTCTTAAGAATATAATTTCTGTCTAGCAGACCCCATCAGTGTGATATAGTAAAAATACAAATTCCTGAAGTGTGATTAAATCTTGAATGCCACTGACATACTACAATCCAGGGTTCAATACTAAATGCACAAAGTCTAAAGACCAATGAGCCTAAAAGCTATTTCAGTTTTGATGGCTGCTTATCATCTTTTATGTAAAAAAAACAGACACCTGAGAAATATATAATTCACCCCACCTGTTGCATTAAAAAACAAGTCATAGAAATGTCAACAGAAAGTCATTGGTCCATGTTGCTGACCTGTTTTGTTTTCTTTGCCACCTGTATTTGTTTAGCTTTGAAAGGGAATTTACTGTGTGTTGTCTACCTCCATGTGTCTACAGACATTTCCTCCATGCAATAAAATGTAGAAGGTCACTTATGAGGCAAATACTAACCATGGATATACACTATTTAATCAACCAAAGATATGTGTAATGAACACATCCCTGAATCAACCAATTACACTGCACCTTGTTTAAAACCAAGACTGTTAGAACACCAATCACGTTATCCACAAGTTTTACTCTTTTGCATATTAAAAATTGGCCAGTGGTGGTTAAGTGAAGAGTATCACAAGTTTTGCTCATTTGCATATTAACAATTGGCCAATCATAGAATTAGGGTTGGTTAACTGAAGAGGATGTCAGTTGGGAGTGGCAGTTGCACCAGTGTAATTGTCTTGCCATTCCGCTTCATATTGACTTTGACCTTTGGTGACCTCTAATGTTAACATTTTTTTGTTGGTATTTTGATCATTTTGACCCCATTTTCGGATTTCAAAAGTACTTTCCGATCAAAAAAGGCAATTTGTTGATTCCTGTACGACCTTCATGTGCGGAGTTATCGGAGGTCAAAATTTCCTAAGTCTAGTTAGGATGGTTGTACGGACTTGCCTTTTTGTTTTTGGAATCAGAGTGTCAAGTTACATTTGACTCGAGGTCAAAAGGTCAATAGTCAAATCTGTAAAATTATGCTTATTTTGGGAGAAAAATGGCTATAATAACAAGTTAATAATTTTTTGGTATGTGATAGACCTTGATGAGCTGCAAAGAATGAGCCATTTCCCCACTTAAATAGCATGCCTGGTTCTGGGGTTACGGATGACCTCCACCTGCCCCAAAATTTCATTCTGTAGCAAGGAACCATAGTGCCCTTGGGCTCTTGTTTGAAAATGGGTACAACGTCAGCTTTCTTTCATCCAGGTGGGAATGTGCCTTGGTTGATCAAAGCCTGGAAGAAGGTGGTAAAGAGACCAGCAATCTGTGGAGCAGTTATCTTCAAGAGTTGAGTTGGTATTTGGTCGGGTCCAGATGCCATATGGACATTGAGGCTACTCAGGAGTTTTCGAACTTTATTGATTCTGATATGAATCTCAAGCATTAGTGGAAATGGACTAGGACCTTTATCCTTGATGGTTGACTTGTCTTCATTGCTATTGAACACAGATGAGAACTGATCATTTAACATGTTGGCTCTTGTTTTACTATCAGAGTAAATAAGGCCATCTGCATTTTTTAGAGAAGCTGTTGTCACATCTCTTGCTTTTTTATGAAACCCCAGAATATCTTTGGGTTTTTGGACTGCTCTGGACTGATGATGTTTACAAGTAAGAGTTGTATGCCTTCTTGTACTCTTTGCATGCGACTCGCTTTAATTTGATAAAACTTATCTTTTTCCTTCTCGACATGTGCTTTAACGAGCCAGTAATCCATGGCTGATGAAGTTGATGACATTTTGAATGGAACTGTTTTGTTTTGCATGCTTATGAGGGAATTACAAATGTAGTCCCACATGACTGGCACAGAGCTGGAGATGTTGAATTTGGCATTGAAGGTGGTGCTAAATTCCTCAGAACTAGAACTAAGTGCATCAATGTCTGCCCTCTTCCAAATGAAGATCTTCCTTCTAGGTGCTTTCCCACATCAGAGTCTACAAGGACGATGTCATGATCACTAAGACCTGTAAGGGGTTCGCATCGATGCATGAGAGAAGGGCGAAATGGTCAAGAGTTGCATTCAGCCTTGTAGGAAAGTTGACCATTTGCTCCAGGCAGCAGTCACGGAGTACATCCGAACCTGCTGTTAAATGCACGTGTTGCTTGAGTCAATAACAAGTGAGTCAAAGAGGCTCGCAGAGAAGTTGGCATTCCACAGTTTACACAGTGCCATGAGATGTTGAGTTGACATCAACATGCAGTTGACATCAACATGCAGTCGACATGTTACTGTACCACTTGTTGCAGTCATCACATGCTACACCACATTGTTTCCATGTTACTACCTTGGAGCATATTTGGCATGGGTATTTA
Source organism: Chiridota heheva (assembly GCA_020152595.1). Classification (NCBI taxonomy): domain Eukaryota; kingdom Metazoa; phylum Echinodermata; class Holothuroidea; order Apodida; family Chiridotidae; genus Chiridota; species Chiridota heheva. The sequence goes on along the minus strand of JAIGNY010000962.1, from coordinate 1,065,020 downwards.
GGAAATATTGGACCAGGATTTGTCTGAATATCAGAGACTTGTAGTAAGATAACAAAGCTTAGGTAGATGAGGGTATGATGACCTGTTTTGCTAACAAAGGAAAGTGATCTGAGTTTCTTTGTAAAAATGAAAATTTTTACACTCTGTGATATCATCTTTGTGGAAGTCATAGGGTAGGAGCAAGTTTGGAGCTGATATGCCGGCTGTGATTTAAAATACTTGCCAAGAATTATGACTAATAACATGTAAGAATTGTTTAAAAAATTGAGCATAGGCTTATGAGTATCATGGTTGTAACTGGTAGATTACAGCTTAAAAATAAAAAAATGGTGCCAAACTGAATGTGAGTGTCAAGTGTACATCAGATAAATATGCCGACATAATGATACATGAAGGAGGTTGATACAGGGTGTACTCACCTAGTTGGTGAGCATGAGCCAACCTGGCATTACTCCACTGAAGCTGGACTATGTTGCATCCACAAACAGGCACACCACTGAAGACTGCTATAAATATAATGATGATTTTTGTGGAAGTGGTTTTGCAGGGTGTCCATGTAAAACTGGCTGTGAAACTTAAGCAATAATATCATCCAACTGTGTTTTATTTTATTTGTTTTCGCACACAGTTTTTATACTAAAACTATTTTATGAAATTATATGAACCATTAAAAATGTTTAGTGGAACATCCTAAAACTTATTTGCGAATGTTTGAATAGTTGATCACAAACACACGGTGACTAAGAAAGATAGCGAGCGGCCAAAAAAACATTGAATCAGAGAACTTTCTCCTGTCGTGGTACCAACCTAAATAGGTACATATATAGGAAAAGTTTTTTGGAAAAGTGTATTTTTTAGACTAATTGGTATAAGAATACCCAAAAAGTAAGTTATTTTTCAATCATTAATTTTCTACGTGTGAATTTTGAAAAAAAACAAGAATTGTATACATCTATAACAACCCTTGTACGGCAATCCTTATGTCAACCGTACTGAGGAATGTGTATGATAACTAAGTTGTACCCAGGTATGATATTGATATGAACCACGAAAAGTAAAACATTAAAATATGCAAGTACCTGAGTGCTTGTCCCTTGAAGTTGTTCCCACACCATCATCCATCCTAGCCATGGAGCATAATGTACCCTATGCAATCCAATAGCAAATTAAAATGGCTAACTTGAAACAGAACACTCAAATTTATTTGTCCCAAAATGACAAAGAAATCATTCATGAAAAGGTTTAAAATTTAACTTACAGCTCAAAATATTGTTAAGCAATACTATGAACTTACCTAAATTAACTTAAACGTCCTAAAACCTGTAACAAAATATTTAGTATTTTTCTTGAGAAGTTGTGTGAAAGATTTTCTCCGTCCACCATTACTGATTATCCACCGCGTATAATATGGCAAGTGCGTACATTCATGTAAGTTAGTGTACTCGTTTCGCGCGGGTGTACACAATTAAATGGGAGGGTACAAAAACTTTTCATGGGCAGTCACGCGATAGTTCATTCACAATGAGCAAAAATATTCAAAATTAAGTTGCGTAAATTTTTTTTCATATTTGCGGAACTCGCACGAACACGCTTGAATGCACGATAGAGATACGTACACACAAATGCAAAGGTGTTTCACAAAAAATTGGGCTGCCATAAAAAAAAGTGTCAATCATTTGCGAACGCTCTCGCATTTCGGTTTATGCTCGCGATTATAGACGGAAACTTGCGTACGTTGTTTTGGTTACATGCAGGTCATTTTTCTGAACAAACATTTTTTTAAAGAGCAAAAACTTTGTCTTCCAAATGGCCTATCATAAATTTTCTTCAATGGAATGAAAACTATGGTTGAATTTTTAGATGAAAGTTTTTAAGTTGCACTAAATTTTTTGTGCAACTTTTTTGGATGCGTGTTAAAGCCATTGACTTTTGGTTCAGTATGTGGTTCGGTTTTTTCAATACACGTGCATTCATGCCCTAATCTGAAGTATTACATGTACACTGTAGGTTACTATGTGATTTGAGCATGAATATTCGTCCTACGTCCATCCTACCTTGAGAATCGGGCTCTAGCTTTGATGGTGCTGATACAAATGATATCCTTCAGTGTTTTTATTGGGTCGGTGAGATTTGCTGTTGTTTTAAATTGGCACCATCCACAGCTAGAGGTAATTAGCCAAAAACTTTAATCACGTTTTAATCTTTAAGAGATTCTCGACTGGATTGCCTGAAAACGGGAATTTTCTCCAAAAACCTAGGCCAATCTGAAGGTTTTTTGTTCAGTGAAAATCGCCATTTTGAACAAGTCGTGATTGTGAGTAATTTTTGAAACTATGGTAGCTTTGAGGGGATTTTCAATCTGGCTGTGCTAGTGATTCAATGATTCATGGACTGCAGGGAAGCAATTATGCAGGCATAAAACAGGCTAAAAAAGTCACTCAACTAATTTTCTTACATACTGACATACAGTACCTATTATCTAGGTGCTTGTACCTGTTTGCCAATTTAGACTGGGATTCCTGGTGCAGGATTTTGTACCTGTTTGCCAATTTAGACTGGGATTCCTGGTGGAGGATCTTGTACCTGTTTGCCAATTTAGACTGATTCCTGGTGCAGGATCTTGTACCTGTTTGCCAATTTGGACTGTGATTCCTGGTGCAGGATCTTGTACCTGTTTGCCAATTTAGACTGATTCCTGGTACAGGATCTTGTACCTGTTTGCCAATTTAGACTGTGATTCCTGGTGCAGGATCTTGTACCTGTTTGCCAATTTAGACTGATTCCTGGTGGAGGATCTTGTACCTGTTTGCCAATTTAGACTGGGATTCCTGGTGGAGGATCTTGTACCTGTTTGCCAATTTAGACTGATTCCTGGTGCAGGATCTTGTACCTGTTTGCCAATTTGGACTGTGATTCCTGGTGCAGGATCTTGTACCTGTTTGCCAATTTAGACTGATTCCTGGTACAGGATCTTGTACCTGTTTGCCAATTTAGACTGTGATTCCTGGTGCAGGATCTTGTACCTGTTTGCCAATTTAGACTGATTCCTGGTGCAGGATCTTGTACCTGTTTGCCAATTTAGACTGTGATTCCTGGTGCAGGATCTTGTACCTGTTTGCCAATTTAGACTGATTCCTGGTGGAGGATCTTGTACCTGTTTGCCAATTTAGACTGTGATTCCTGGTGCAGGATCTTGTACCTGTTTGCCAATTTAGACTGTGATTCCTGGTGCAGGATCTTGTACCTGTTTGCCAATTTAGACTGTGATTCCTGGTGCAGGATCTTGTGCCTGTTTGCCAATTTAGACTGTGATTCCTGGTGCAGGATCTTGTACCTGTTTGCCAATTTAGACTGTGATTCCTGGTGGAGGATCTTGTACCTGTTTGCCAATTTAGACTGTGATTCCTGGTGCAGGATCTTGTACCTGTTTGCCAATTTAGACTGTGATTCCTGGTGCAGGATCTTGTACCTGTTTGCCAATTTAGACTGTGATTCCTGGTGCAGGATCTTGTGCCTGTTTGCCAATTTAGACTGTGATTCCTGGTGCAGGATCTTGTGCCTGTTTGCCAATTTAGACTGGGATTCCTGGTAGAGGATCTTGTACCTGTTTGCCAATTTAGACTGATTCCTTGTGCAGGATCTTGTACCTGTTTGCCAATTTAAACTGTGATTTCTGGTGCAGGATCTTGTACCTGTTTGCCAATTTAGACTGATTCCTGGTGCAGGATTTTGTGCCTGTTTGCCAATTTAGACTGTGATTCCTGGTGCAGGATCTTGTGCCTGTTTGCCAATTTAGACTGGGATTCCTGGTAGAGGATCTTGTACCTGTTTGCCAATTTAGACTGATTCCTTGTGCAGGATCTTGTACCTGTTTGCCAATTTAGACTGATTTCTGGTGCAGGATCTTGTACCTGTTTGCCAATTTAGACTGATTCCTGGTGCAGGATCTTGTACCTGTTTGCCAATTTAGTCTGTGATTCCTGGTGCAGGATCTTGTACCTGTTTGCCAATTTAGACTGTTATTCCTGGTGCAGGATCTTGTACCTGTTTGCTGATTTAGACTGATTCCTGGCACAGGATCTTGTACCTGTTTGCCAATTTAGACTGATTCCTGGTGGAGGATCTTGTACCTGTTTGCCAATTTGGACTAATTCCCGGTGGAGGATCTTGTACCTGTTTGCCAATTTAGACTGTTATTCCTGGTGCAGGATCTTGTACCTGTTTGCCAATTTAGACTGGGATTCCTGGTGCAGGATTTTGTACCTGTTTGCCAATTTAGACTGTTATTCCTGGTGCAGGATCTTGTACCTGTTTGCCAATTTAGACTGTGATTCCTGGTGCAGGATCTTGTACCTGTTTGCCAATATAGACTGATTCCTGGTGCAGGATCTTGTACCTGTTTGCCAATTTAGACTGTGATTCCTGGTGCAGGATCTTGTACCTGTTTGCCAATATAGACTGATTCCTGGTGCAGGATCTTGTACCTGTTTGCTGATTTAGACTGATTCCTGGCACAGGATCTTGTACCTGTTTGCCAATTTAGACTGATTCCTAGTGCAGGATCTTGTACCTGTTTGCCAATCTAGTCTGGGATTCTTGGAGCAGGATCTTGTACCTGTTTGCCGATTTAGTCTGGGATTCTTGGTGCAGGATCTTGTACCTGTTTGCCGATGTAGTCTGGGATTTCTGGTGCAGGATCTAGTACCTGTTTTGTGGCTTTCTCCTCTTTCCTTTTGTTTAATTTTGCCTTCAATTTTTATACAGATTGAAAAATGAAACTTTTCTTAAAATAAGACATAATTTACTACTGTGATTTATATTCTAAAGGATGATCAAAATGGTCAAATATTAAGTCTTAATATGATTGGGAAGATGGCCAAAGACAGACAAAAGTGGAAGACCTTTGTTGCTACCCCATATGCCAGATAGGCATGACAGGCAGTAAGTAAGTAAGAGAAGTCAGAGCAATTAATTATGTGGGCCTTAAGAAAGGGCACAGCGGAGGTTATGTTCAAACTGTCCGCAATTAAGGACTATCCTTCATGTCCATCGCCTACAAAGTTAAGTATAAACAAAAATGAACATGATAAGATATTTTATTAAGCTCAGAATATACTGTATAATGTGACCTTTACTTTACAATGTACTAGCCTGGTATTCCTACTAGCCTGGACACCACTGCCTGGTATTCCTATTTCAGACCTTACTGTACATTATACGAAAGTAGTAGTGTAGTAGCTTACCCTTACAGAAAACTAGGTTGCCGAAGCTTGCAAAAAGCTAACAATTTTTAGCTTGCACAAACTTGCCGCAACCTTGTGAAAAGCTTGCAGCAAGCTAGTATTTGGGACAAATGCAAGCTTGCGCAAGCTAGCAAAATCCTTTCCGCAAGCTTGCAAAAACTTTGCGCAAGCTAAGAAATATTTTTTTGTTAGCTTGTGCAAGCTAATGTTAGCTTGCGCAAGCTAGCAAACTTGCATTTGTTCCAAATACTAACTTGCTGTAAGCTTGCCGCAGGGTTGCAGTAAGCTTGCGCAAGGTTGCAGCAAGTTTGCGCAAGCTAAAAATGTTAGCTTGTCGCAAGCTTGCTGCAAGCTTGTTTTTTCTGTAAGGGTTAGGCCTAACATGAATCTTAGATCTAGGGCATAATGGCTCTAAAGTGTTTGGCTGACTTGTTAGCTCAATTAAATTTGATTTGAGCACCCTTTTTCCAACCTGAAGGTCACAAAGTCACACCAGAGACTTTAAAAATGGGTGCTGAGCATAAAGGATCAGAGCAGGGCAATAGTACATGCTTGTGCACCTTTACTGGCTGTCATCTCTTGAAGGATCAGAGCAGGGCAATAGTACATGCTTGTGCACCTTTACTAGCTGTCATCTCAGGAAGGATCAGAGTGGGGCAATAGTACATGCTTGTGCACCTTTACTGGCTGTCATCTCTTGAAGGATCAGAGCAGGGCAATAGTACATCCTTGTGCACCTTTATTGGCTGTCATCTCTTGAAGGATCAGAGCTGGGCAATAGTACATGCTTGTGCACCTTTACTAGCTGTCATCTCAGGAAGGATCAGAGCAGGGCAATAGTACATGCTTGTGCACCTTTACTGGCTGTCATCTCAGGAAGGATCGGAGCAGGGCAATAGTACATGCTTGTGCACCTTTACTGGCTGTCATCTCTTGAAGGATCAGAGCAGGGCAATAGTACATCCTTGTGCACCTTTATTGGCTGTCATCTCTTGAAGGATCAGAGCTGGGCAATAGTACATGCTTGTGCACCTTTACTAGCTGTCATCTCAGGAAGGATCAGAGCAGGGCAATAGTACATGCTTGTGCACCTTTACTGGCTGTCATCTCAGGAAGGATCGGAGCAGGGCAATAGTACATGCTTGTGCACCTTTACTGGCTGTTATCTCAGGAAGGATCGAAGCAGGGCAATAGTACATGCTTGTGCACCTTTACTGGCTGTTATCCCAGGAAGGATCGGAGCAGGGCAATAGTACATGCTTGTGCACCTTTACTGGCTGTCATATCAGGAAGGATTAGAGCAGGGCAATAGTACATGCTTGTGCACCTTTACTGGCTGTTATCTCAGGAAGGATCGGAGCAGGGCAATAGTACATGTGCACCTTTACTGGGAGTGAAGTTTCTATTGTAACATGCTTTGATTATGCATATACTCTCAAAAGTGCTATTTGAGAACAAGTATTCAAAGATTTACAACTAAAGACCCAATTTATGTTTGACATGACTAATATTAGGCATTCATACATTCTTTTTGCATACCTGGTGAAAATTAGACCATAGATGATGTTGTGCCTACAACTATCTTCATCATTTTGTTTCTTATGAAGTCTTCTTACATATCAGGACCATCCTCTGGCTGGTCACACACATAACATTACAGAGAATAGCCCCAGTGAACCCCTGGGGTCTCCCAGGGATCCCCTGGGGTCTCCCAGGGATCAACTGAGACCATTCTCTGGTTGGTCACACATGTAACGTATACAGAGAATAACTCATAAGATGAACTTGCTTGAACTCTAAATTACAGTATAAATCCTTTAAATTGCAAAAAATATCTTAAATACAGTATTTCAGTTGGAATGAAGAAAATATAAAACTTGTCACCTACAGTAAATGTGCAGTACTGTATGTATATACAGTAATTGACCACTATTATTCAAAGCACCCAAAAACATACAGTAAGTTGCCTACAACTATCTTCATCATTTTGTTTCTTATGAAGTCTTCTTACATATCAGGACCATCCTCTGGCTGGTCACACACATAACATTACAGAGAATAGCCCCAGTGAACCCCTGGGGTCTCCCAGGGATCCCCTGGGGTCTCCCAGGGATCAACTGAGACCATTCTCTGGTCATGTAACGTACATGTATACATGTAACGTATACAGAGAATAACCCATAAGATGAACTTGCTTGAACTCTAAATTACAGTATAAATCCTTTAAATTGCAAAAAATATCCTAAATACAGTATTTCAAATGGAATGAAGAAAATATAAAACTTGTCACCTACAGTACATGTGCAGTACTGTATGTATATACAGTAATTGACCACTATTATTCAAAGCACCCAAAAACATACAGTAAGTTGCCTCATTTCTATCAACTCCCTGAGTATGTATAACGGTCTTAATGATGTTTTTTGAAGTAGTATATTTAGATTTCGAGAACAAACTCTGACCCACCTAAATTTTTTCGCAACCCATAGTTTGGAGACCGTCAGTTTCGAAACGGTTTTGATTTTTGCGAAACATATATGCATAGGCGGGATTTAGGGAGGAAGGGGGGCACTTATCCCCCACTACCAAATTTGTAACTTTTGTATGATCATTTATTGCATCTTAACTGTAATTTGCCCCCCCCCCCCCTCCTTTCTCTCCTTTGGCCCCCAACACACTTTTGACTTTTTCCCCCACTTTTAATAGGCAAATCACGTCCATATGATTATGTACAATAAGCTTTAAAATTAGTATTGGTTTTGCATATTCAAGGGAACCTGTGTGGTATTTGTTTGGATTTGGATCAAATTATCTGAAAATAGATCAACAAAAAGTGCATGTCTGTATTTTTGTATAATGCTGGATATTATTGTAAACTCAGTACTGCTGTAAACCCAGATAAATTGACCCAATCATAAATTTTCCTGCAGCAGAAAATGAACATTAATCAAACCCTTTTTGAGCTGAAATCAATTTGCTCCTAATTGTTAACAAATACCATATGTAAACAAAAGTATAATCAATGTTAGAAGGAGGAAGTTAAGCTTTATGAAGGAGAATACTTTACATTCTAATTTCATTATTGTGAAGACAAACTCCACAATGTCATTCAAGTCTGTAGGGCTCAAGATTTTTTTAGGTTCTGGTTTCGGCCAGAACTCAGGGTAAATGTTGTACTGGTACTGGAACTTTACAAATATTTGGTTGAAATATATTCTCCACAACAGCACATATTCAGCTTGTGGTATAAGGAGGATCCTGATTCCCTTCCCTGATTTGTTACATATAATGTTATTCCTTGAGATTCTCACTTTGACCTCAAAATTCATGGTTCCTTTTGGAGGTTGGCTGTACCACTGCATCTAACTACTGAACATCCCTGCCCAATTAAGACTGGTGAACCATGAATCATATTATAAGCATCATACTGAGTTGGGAGGACATGATGATTGTTTTATCTAGCTGAATCGGACATGATTCAGATATTATATCTGTGATTGAAACAATGCATCCAACATATAAGTTATATCTCTGCCCGACTATGATCGTTGCCCAGAATCATGTTGTCAGTATGCCCAGTTGGAAGGGCATGACACCTATATCTAACCCGAGTTGGTCATGCTTCCGATTAATAACTGAATATACAGCATATCTGACATTTTATATCTCTGTGTGACTATATTAGATTGGTGCCCAAGTATCATATTGTCATCATCATGCCAAGTTGGGAGAGCATGACCCATATATGAGCTGAGTTGGGCATGCTTCCTTGCCCGACTTAAATGGGTCACAATAGAGGTTTTGGTCACAAATGAGTTTGAATGCGCATCGTATAAGCTTACCCAGCAAAGAGGTTACAAAACTACCACAGTTTACATTTTCTCTGCAAGACCAAATTTAAGAACTGAAATATTTGTAAAATGCTCTCACAAAAATATAATTAGCTTTTGGAGCCATTTTGGTAAAGTTTGCTGATACAATTGTTTTCACAAATATTGGAGAAGGGAGCAGGGTGTCTCACAAAGTTTGTCTAGATAATCGAGAATAGAGAAAGAAATTGAAATGAGAGAAGATTAAATCCTATATTCCAGCTACATATGATCTATACAGTCTTTATTTTCTTTCCCCCACAATCCAGGATTCATATCCCACTTCTCCTCCTGTCTGGTTCTCAGAGTCTGATGATGCGGTAGTCTCGGCTGTTATTGAACAACTTACAGAAATACCGCGTTCAAGTCAATTGGTGAGAAACCCTTTAATATAAACTAGTTCAATTTGAGAATGTAATATCACTATCATATGTACATGTGAGGTAGCTCAGTGGTTATAAAGTCATGCTCATATGTGAAAGGTACTGGGTTCGATTCTCGCAGTGAGACCTGCATTGTGCAACACACCTCAATCTGCTTGATGGGCCTTCATTGCTCTAGTGTGGATTTCCTTTTTTTTAATATCACAGGTAATGTAGTCCTCTTTCATTTTGTAAGCACACTCCCTCCAAGGCTTCAAAGCACTCAAGAAGTGATGGGTTGAAGTGTGATCATACCAGATTATTGTTCCAATGTTTTTCTTTAGCAAATTTGTTCTTGACCTGTGTTTCTATTTTGTTTTTCAAAAGTTTTCAGTCTTTGTTCATAAAATAAAACATGATTTGGGAAGTGCTAAATCTTAAATGGAATGATAAGATCAAGTGATATATAGATATATAGCATTGATTTTGTTTTTGCTGCCTACATTTACCATGTTAGTCAGCCTTTCTCTCTCATTCCATTTGCACCCTTATTTATGTTAGATTTAAAATAACCTGTCTGTCACCATGTGACGTACAGTAGATGTTCCACTTCCCTGTCACCGTGTTCCACTTCCTGTCACCATGTGACGTGTTCCATTTCCCTGTCACTGTGTGACGATGATTTCCACTTCCTGTCACCGTGTGATGTTGCACTTCCCTGTCACCGCGTGACGCACAGTAGATGTTCCACTTCCCTGTCACCGCAGGACGCACCACTTCCTGTCACCGTGTGACGTACAGTAGATGTTCCACTTCCCTGTCACCGTGTGACGTACAGTAGATGTTCCACTTCCCTGTCACCGTGTGACGTACAGTAGATGTTCCACTTCCCTGTCACCGTGTGACGTACAGTAGATGTTCCACTTACGCAGCATGGACCTTCAAGTTATACCTTCCATACTGTAAATGTGCAATCTGATCCAATGACCTGATTCTAACGCACTTCTAACCAACCTTAAAAACATACATACCAGCCCAGCCATGACCTCCTTAATACCTTTAATATCCCTCACTTCTTTTCAGCGCATTGCTTTAACAACATCGCTGGAACTGGCTGAAAATGTTCTTCAAAATTGTCACCTTTTTTTTACAATTTTCTTCATTACAGCTCCTACTGTACCATGCAGGTTTTTTTGCTGTTTGCCATTTTCTTCTAGCCTTTTCAAGTCATCTAAGGTAAGACAAGGTACCATGGGACCAGAAAATCTTCGATTTAACTCACAGGACCTTTTCCCATTAAGCTTACACTTATGTTAGAGTGTTTTTACTTCCATTTCAAAAGAATTCACCTTTTCTTTTGATCTCCACAGACACCAAGGTCACAGTGGTTTGTGTTTTCGATGCTACCCGTGCACTTTAAAAGTTTGTACATTTTGTGCATTTTCTAAGAAGCAAGACTAAGAGCTGTTGGTGAATGTCATCTCCACCTGTACATCATCGACCTTTAGCCTCTGCCAGGGGCAGAGGGGCGGCTACCCAGCGGCAGGCTCCACTTAGATGCCATAGGACGACAGCGGGGCCCGAACACAGCTTCTTCCTCTCGCCAGAATCCACTTCATGGACCGGCAGAGTGAACATGGCAGAGAGTGGTTGATGCTTCTTTCCTCTGCACGGAACGCCGGAGCCTCTTCCTCACAAGGGTGAGGAAAGGGCAAGGGGCAGTACCTTTGACCCACCCCCAACCTCTGACAGGCGGTCAGGTCGGGGCGCGTCTTGGGAAATTATCCAAGGCGTGGAAGAAAGTCACCATGGACAAGTTAGTCCTGAGAACCATTCGCCAAGGCTACCATCTGGAGTTTACAACCCCTCCACCTCAGGGGGTCTTTTGCCACACCCCTACGTCTCGCTTGGGCGACCATGCCGAGTTGTTGAGGACAAAGATCGGAGAACTGTTGGCAAAGAACACCATCACCCTCATCTCGAATCCGCCCAGGAACCTCGTAATGTCCATGTTCTTCCTGGCCCACATGAAGGGGAACAAGTGGCACCCAATCATCAACTTAAGACCACTCAAAGTGTTCATTCATTTGTTGAAGTTCAAGATGGAGACACTTCACTCCATCCTCCCTCAGTTGACAAGGGGCCAGTGAGCCACCTCTGTCGACCTCGCAAACACGTATTTGCATGTGCCGATGTACGAGGAACACATGCGTTTCCTGATTTTCCAATTTGAGGGAGTCACGTACACCTTCAGGGCGTTACCTCTCAGGCTATCGACTGCCCGCAGGGTCTTAACCTGGATTAAGAGGGTTTTAGCAGCCTTTCTGTGAAAGCAAAGAATCAGAATCTTTATGTATCTAGACAACTGGGCTTTCATCGCATAAGGCGCAGCCACCATCGCAGAACACTCAAACGTGGTCATAAGAGTGGCTCAGGACTTAGCAACCTCGCCAAGTCCAGTTTAGTTCCTTCCCAGACTCCCACTTTTCTGGGAGCAGTACTGGATTTTACACAAGGTTGTATATGATTAACAGAGGAACGTATCCTAGCCATGAGGGCTCTCCTCTCACAAGCGGCATTGCCGGCAAGAGTGTGACTGGTATTCTTAGGATACCTAGCCAATATAGTAGATGTAGTCCCAATGTGCAGGTTTCACATCCGGGATCTACAATTTCACCTATTGGATCATTTCGTGCAATCTAGACTTCAGTGTTCTTGTTTCCTGTACATCAGGCAGTGGTTCCCCACATTTGGTGGTGGTGCATCCACTCACACCTGTCACAGGGAACCATTTTCCCACCCGCCAGACCTTCACTGTCAGTGAAGACAGACGCGTTGTCTTTGACGAGGTGGGGAGCGCATTTAGCATGGTCCAAAGTCGCGGGATTTTGGACGGACACTTGGTATGCACAGCACATCAATATCTTGGAACTAGAGTAAGCTTGGGCGATATATCGATATTTCGATATTATTTGATATTGACCTATATCGATATGGTCGATATTGAGTTCAAGGGTCATATTGATATATCTAAATGTTTTCCACCGATATTATACTATGCATGAACTTAATAAAGAAGTTAACATGACAACCAAACATGCATCGTTTCTCATTATACAGCCACAAAAAGCTTGTAATTTGTAATAATATCAAAGTTGGTGGCAGTCAATAATGTTACACATCATTATTTCAATCAATATTACCTAAAATTTTGTTCCACAGGCAGGCAATTCTTAATTCCGTTCATACAGTACTGTACTCTGTATGTATGTACAGGCCGCTATGGACATTGCACAATAATATAAGTTAATTTTCATGATTTGTGATGGTTGAGCAATTGCAATCAAATGAGATTTTAATTCCTTAAACATCACATCTAAATTCCTCAAAAGGAATACTGCATCCCCAAAATTATGTGAAAAAGCACTTAATTGTCACCTAAAAGTAGATTTTATCCTCAAAACTTGAAAATTTCATCCTCAAAACTAAAAGATATTTCTCACTAATTTGTCCGTTCACACATCAGACATTAAGGCAGCTCAAGTACAAACAGTGTGTGTAGATTTCTGAGCCCACTTGTGCGATTTTTAGTAGCAGAGGACATTTTCTATAAATATTTATCGACTTCTGAATGTCCAGGTCTTTAAAAAAGAGTGCAAAAATGATGCACTTCAGTAGGAAATTCAAAACAAGTAAGTGGGACCATTCAAAGGTATAAAGTTGGCCCAATTTCATTTACAAAAAGCTATATACCAGTTCCACGAAAATAGTAAACAAAATTGATATGTTCAATTTATGCAATTTCAATGTTTCTGTGATTTATTTTTTGAGAAAGAGACAATGTAAAAAACGATTCCTTTTAGAATAATGGATGTTTATTTGAAGATTTATGTGCACATTTCCCATTCAATTCTTTAGATTTACTTTAAATTGTGTCCTTTTTTGTGCTGGAGCAGTATTACCTGGTACAAGATTGCAATTTGCATATCGATATTTTGATATTATTGATATATAACTAGCTATATATGGATACTGTCTGAAGGTGAATATTGCTGAGCTTAAACTAGAGGCAGTGCGCCTGCTCTTATTCATTTCCTACCACAGGTATGGGACAAGACAGTTCTCATACACACCAACAACACCATGGTAGTGGCGTATATCAACAGGCAGGGAGGCACTAGATCCAGACCACTCTGGATCCTTGCTAAGTTACTTCTGTCTTGGTGCATGACGAACAGGGTCAATCTTCAGGCGGTCCACCTACCAGGCAAGGAGAACACTGGTCGCAGATCTGTTATCTTACCTCCGAGGAGCCCCCACAGAATGGGCCCTCCTTCCGCAGGTGGCCGACGCGATTTGGTTAACTTTCTGTCTCCCTGACGTAGATCTGTTCGTGTCTGTGGACAACCACAAGCTACCAACTTTTTGCCCTCTGACCTCCGACCCGAAACTGGAGAGTCATGATCAGGTGGACCCATTTCAGGGCTATGCCTTTGCACTGTTTGTGCTGGTACTGAGAGTATTGGGCAAGATGACGTACAATCAGTGTCACTTGTTGCCTCTGGTAGCTCTCAATTGGCCTGGCTAACTGTGGTTCCCTCAGCTGCTCAATCTTATCGCAGGTTTCTTGTACAAGCTTTTGTCAGGGAAGACTTGGTCTCAATTCCGGGCTCCGGCAAACTGCACCACAATCAAGAGCACTCCATTTGACTGTGTGGCTTCTATCTGCCAATTTCTTGTGTCACAAGGCCTTTTGAGGAAGCTGCCCAAGTGGCAGCCCAAAGTCAGAGACCATCCACTTTGGGGATGTATTCTTCCAGACTTGGAATGTTCTGAGACTGGTGCCAGAATAGATTGGTTTCTCTGCATACAGTGCCTCTTGGTGATGTAGCTTATTTCTTGTTGGTTCAGTTTAATCTGAATAAATCTATCAATTCAGTCAAGGGGTTTCAGACAGCCATAGCAGCTATCCACTGGGGCTTTGTAGATGGGGCAACCATCACCGACGCACGGCCTCTGGAAAGATTACTTAAAGGAATGTTCTTACAAAGACCTTTAGTTCGGAACCTTGCTCTCCCATGGGACATGTTAGTGGTTCTTGAGACATGCAAGTGGTTCTTGAGACACTAGCACGGGCTCCATTTGAGGCCCTGTCTGAGTGTCCACTTAAAGAACTGACTATCTGCGGCCTCTGCCAGACACACTTTTTGCTCAAAGAAGGCTACATTCATTTCAAATCTGGGGTTGTACAGCTCGTGCCCAACCCAACTTTCTTGGCCAAGATTCAAACTGTAGAGTTTTACTGAAACCAATATTCCTCCATTGCTCTCTACGTTTTCTGACACATCAGAGGACACCTGGTGCCCCATTCGATGTCTCAAACACTATAATAAACGTACCCAATCCTTACAGAATGACGTAAAAGCCTTATTCATGTCTTTGCAAAATCTGCATCGCGTTGTTTTATGTGATACGATTTTGCAATCAATTATTCAGACAATCACGTACAATTAATCTGTGTTGTTTGCGGTTAAGGCACATCAGATGTGAGGCATAACTACATCAATTGCGCTATTTAGTGGGGTTCCCCTCAGCGAGATATCTTTGCGCTGCAGTATGAAAAACACCAGCCACATTTGTCTCCACATATCTGAAGGATATACCAGAATACCAAGGCGGGGTTGCAATGGCTGTTCTTTCCAGAAAGGACCGTCCCTATTTCAAGTGATTATTCTTATGATTCTTATTCACCTTCTCTCTTTTCAGTTACGAATCTTCCGTTAATTTATAAATGTCTTAGTCGTTTACTAAAGAATTTCGGCCACTGTGTTGGCACATTTGATTCCTTTATTTTGCTAACAAAACATTTTGCCATTCAGGCACTTTTTAATAATTTACTTTTACTAACGAAGCTTTGCCGTTGTTTAGGCAATTGTTAGTTCGTTGTTTACTAATGAAATTCTGCCGGGCTTAGACAATTTCTATTTTGTTTATTTCTTACTAACAAAATTCTGCCGCTGTTCTGGCAGTTTCTGTTTAATTTAACTTTACAAATGATTTTGTTCCCCTCATGTTTAACTAAACCGCCCATGTCCTCTGATGAACATTGTAAGTTTTTGCCATGACGTATTGGGCGTTGTTTACAGTTTGACTCTGTTAACATGTGTTTTTGGGCAAGTAACCCATGTTCAGTCGAAGTCTTGCCTCGCTTATTACTATCATGTTGTTTCCTCTTCCTTTGTTATGACTAGGTGTGGTTTACTATTTTATAGTAGTTCCTATTTAGAAGTTTTGTCTTCCTTAAGAGGATAGGGAATCTAGTCCTTTAGGTAGGATAAACTAATGCAAGTATTAGGACCAGCCTTTAGAAAATTGGGCTTTGACCTGAACTACCTTCCTTTCGATCCTCGGTTGCAATCTGATTGCATATTTATAGCATGGAAGGTAAGGTATAACTTAAAGTAAATTTACCCTGCTAAGCGTAGCAGGGCTATTTACAAGAGTTGTACTTACCTTCCATGTGTCCTGGCCCACTTCCCCTCTCGTTCAGGCATTGGTAGAATGTTAATCGAAGGTTATTAGGGGTATTATGGAGGATGGTTAGGGCTGGGCTGGTACATGTAACTATGTTTTTAAGGTTGGTTAGAAGTGTGTTAGAATCAGGTCATTGGACCAGATTGCATATTTATAGCATGGAAGGTAAGTATAACTCTAGTAAATATTCTCGCTACACTTAGCGAGGTAAATCCCTCTTTTTGCTTTTCTTTGAGCAGTTATCTTATGTTTTTGACTTAGATGCCATTTTACACCTTTAATATCACATTTTCAAATGTTGCTTTGCAGGTTTCAAGAATGATCAGACATCTTGTTCGGGAATTGTGCAAACTCCATGATGTATCAGAGCCTAAAAGTTTATCAACTCTAGACCAGCATTTACCTCAAGAGGTTTGTAGTTAAACATGTACATTGATAGGAACATAAACAAATCATTGCCAGTTATTGGTTCCAATGTGATTTTACCTCTATGTTACAGTAAATGCTTTATATATTATTACATTTACTTTTTTCTTTAATACATGAAATTTGTCAGAATAATAATGATAATAAAAACTGTCACATCGCATGTTAAGTGAAAGGAAGGAAATAAAATAACCTAGCTTTTTGTGTTTTTTGTTCAAGTAGTTTTTGTTTTCAAGTGTTTACTTTTGTCAAATTTTGTTACCAACATGTAAGTTACATTGTTTATTCTTTGCTATTTTGAGCCCATTCTGTTATAAAATGCAAATAATTAAAACTGAACCCTTAGCATGCTAGAAACAAGTGATTCACATGCTCCCACTCTTTATTTGCACGCTATGCCTAGGGTTACAATCCATATTGTGCATCAGAAGCTCAAACATCTGTGGTTTTCTGGTAAATTGGAAATATCCCTTTTTTCTCTGTGTTTAGGGTCATGAAGATGACATGGCGAGTGCGGATGAAGATGACATTGAGGGCGCCCATGGAGAGGAAGATGAGGATGAACATGAAGAAGATGATTGTTTAGATCATTATGAAATGGAGGAAGAACCTAGGTTGGTAAAGATGTACCTTATTACATGGGAGACAGTGATTCAATTGCAATTACATCGATTTACTTCCAAACTCTAAGGAATAAAGGCATTCTATTTTCTGGATTTCCCAGCCTTGTGGACATCCCAGGCAGTGAAAGAGTTAATACTACCAAGACCCCCTTCCCCCACCGAACCCTTCATCACAGCGCTTACATCCACAATGCAATGGTAAAGTTATTGGGACTCCCAAACCTAAACAAAACCTGAATACACAATTTACAACCTGAAATATGAACCACTTAGCCTCTCCAACCTCTTCTGCAACCGTGAGGTATCATAACCTGCCTTAGGAAAGGACACCCCTCTTTCTTCCACTCCCACTTACTTGAATGCTCCCATCACTCTCTTTATTAAACTGCAAAAAACTTTCTCACAGTCAAACACATTCTCCCTGAGTAATATTCACCTATTCGGGAAAGTTGAAAAAACACCAAAAATGATTTTAGTCAAATGATCCCTGAAAACTGCAGCAGAAAAATTATAACGCAGTAGTCACGGCAAGACTCAAACCTGGTGTGTTCGCATACTAGTCATGTTCATATCCACTACACTACGTAGTCATTGCAAATGCTGTGTGAAATTGATTAGTATAGGAAAGGATCCAAATAGAGAGGGTATGTCTTTATTTATAAATCAAATGAAAGAAAATTACAAGCAGTTTCGAACAGCAGTTCAACAAAGCACATGCGATGTATGGTTTTGGTCAGAGATTGCGTTAACAACAAATTTGTCGCATATTACACCATGGCTGTAATTTCTTACGACACAGGTTGAACCTGCGTCGTAAGATTTAGATATAGCATGTGGAATTTTACGTCACAGTTTTTCATTAACATAAATGAAAATCATGAACATCTTACCTCTCTGGTGCAATTCAAAGTTTTATTTCACACAAAAATGATTTTGAATTACTCATGAATAAAAGAAAAATTACACAACTACGAGACTAACAGGCGATGATTCAACATGCCCATAGTGCTGCCATAAATACATATAGGCTAGTACATAGACCCTATGCATGATGTATGTACATTGTACAGTGTACGTGATAGTTTTGATGTTTTGAATGCAGGCTGTCAATTGTCAACGAAATTATTAGCTAGGATTCAAGTTTCCTTCTGTATTGTGTTGATCGTGTATCTGTGAAGTGATCACAGTCTGCAATTTAAAGTTACTATACTGTAAAGAAGTAGGCGTGTTCGAAATATGAATAGTATATTATCGTTGACAATTGGTCAAAGTTAACTAAAACCTCATGAAAGTTTGGATACGATAATCAAAAGTATTTTCTAGTTTATTTTGGGATTGTTAACTTAAATTTCATGAATCAACATTATACAAGGATTGGGTATGAACCTTTTCTTAATATTTTTATGATAATAATAGTCTGATTTTTTAATGTTTTTGGTATTTTAAGCGCAATTTTCATTCACTTTAGCAAGGCAGGCCTACACAAGTGTGTGTATTAACAATTACTTGCATGCTTCGCTAGCGCACAATGCCCTGTACATTACGCAATGCCCTGTACATTACGCAATGCCCTGTACATCATGCAATGCCCTGTACATACGACTGCAAATTTACAAAATACGCCAAACTTCAAGGGCTTGTTGTAACCAAATATGCCAGGCAAAAAATTATAACGCAACCTCTGGTTTTGGTACAACAATTTTTTTTTTTTAATGAAATTTTAAAGAAATCTCGCCAGAAGGAATAATTACAGGAGGGATTATAAAAATTAGACCAGAAATCAATACTATCAATGTCTTAGGACTTGCATGTTTGATTTTGAAGCAAAAATGTGATTTTGAAGTTATTGTAAGATTTAAAAGAAAAAAGAACAAAATTTTCTCTTGTTAAAAATAGACTCCAATTCAGCCTTAACCAGCTGCAAGTCTGGTGCAAGAATAACGGTTTTAAAATTTTCAAAGACAAGACAGTCTGCATGCACTTCTGTCATTTCAAAAACCTCCACACCAACAGGAACCTCGTGCTCAGTGGCAATCACATCTCTAAAGTTGAATACACGCAGTCCCTGGGTTTAACTCTAAACCCCAAGCTCTCCTACAAGCAAGACATCACCAACCTGAAACTGAAATGCAACAGTTCCCTCAACCTTCTCCGCCTCCTCTCCAACACCACATAAGGTGTGAACCGCCATGCTCTCCTTAAAAAATTTCCAGGCTCACCATTCGTGCCAAGCTTGACTCTGGCAATATTGTCTACTGTGTCGCTCACAACTCATACCTCAACCACATCCTCACTATGCAAAATAAAGCCCTCAGGCTTTGTCTAGGTGCCTACAGGAACTTTCTAATCACCAGCCTTCATGTTGAAGCCAACGAACCCCCCTTTCTACTTAGATGTAGAAAGCTTAGCCTCTCTTATACTTTTAGAGTCCTCACCAACACCCAGGACCCTGTTTACAACCTACAGTACCTCATTAGGTACCCCAATTTCTCCACCCTCTTTGATAGGACTAAAACCCTATCCCCTCCCTTTAGCTTACGCATTATCAGACCTCCTCCATCTCAGCTTCAACTCCGCCACTCTCAGCACCTTCTCCTGGCCCACTTTTCCTCCTTGAGCCACCCACTCCCTTCTGGGCCTCTCCACTCATCACAAAACCCAAACCCACCCTAACCTCTTCACCAATCTCCACAACCAAATTAAAGACCAACTCTCAAACTACACCTCCATCTATACTGATAGCTCCAAGAAAGGCAACAAGACAGCTGCTGCTGCCATCATCCAAGACATAACCCTCAGTAGCAGACTTCCCGACTCATCCATTTTTTCAGCCAGGGCAAAGGCCATCCTCCTCGCCCTCAACTTTATTGAGTACTCTCAGCTCAGCCACTTTGCCATCTTCTCCGACTCTAACGCTGTTCTTACTTCTTTACTCAATCTTAAATGGGATAACTTCACATCCCACCTCTTCCTCCGGAAACTCCTTTTTCCCAACCTCTGCAGGAAAAGTATTCTTTTCTTGTGGATACCCAGCCATGTTGGCATGCCTGGTAATGACAGGGCTGATGAAGTCGCTAAGCTTGCCCTCAACCTTCCCTCTACCCCTTTTCCCCAAAACCCAATCTGACATTAAACCGCTTATCGATTCCCTTGTTCGTGACCGCTGGCAAACCTTAGTGACTCCCAAATTGATAACAAAACTCCACGTCATCCAGCCTACTATTCCGATCAAACGCACCATCAACAACCTCTCTCATGTCGACAACGTTCATATTACCCGTCTTATAATAGGTCGCACCCACCTCCCTCACTCCCACCTCCTTATTTGCTCCCCCAACCCCTCTGCAACAATTGCCATTGCACCTTCACATTCTCCTTGCTTGCCCCCTGTACAACCTTCCCAGAGCTTCCCTCGCTTCCCACAACTCAATTGCTGAGTTCTTCCAGAAAAACCCTCCAGATAAAATTATCTCCTTCCTTCATCATGCTTCCGTCTACAACCATATTTAATTCTCCTCTTCCACCCCCTCTCTCTCTACTTTGTTTGTGTTACCCATGCACCTCCTCTCTTGATCCCAGCTTTCTGACTTTGTTCTTGTATTTCTCTCATTGTCCCCCTGTTTCCTTTCCTTCCTACCTCTATAACCTCTCGGGCACAATTTGACCCTTGCCGTCATGGTGCCCTTAAGCCCTCATGAAACAAACAAACACTGACGAAGTACAAATTGACCAAAATGCTTATAGAACTTTAAGATAAATGTAATGTCATATGAAACAATGCATTTAATTCATTTTCTCATTGTACAGGGTAGACAAAGAAGCAGAAGATAGAGAAATTGGAGAAGAGTACTACGCAGTCATTACCAAATTACAAGCCAATCAGCGAAGAGATTATCAAAAGGTTATATACTGAATCATTTCAATGTTTTAGCTCAACGACGACTAAGTCATTGGGGTTATAAATAACCTTGCACTGTACTCAAAATTCTTGGTGCTGTACTGCCAAATGGTACTGGTATTACCGAATTACTGAGTATTTTTACAGGTGACTACCCAAAGTGGCAAATATGAAGTATAAGTTACAGTACCATGGAATTATACACCAAAAGCAGGGGTCAAATTTTAAAATTTTCACCACTGTTCAGCCGAACAGTGCTTCTTAAAAAACACAGTTCTGGATCAAGTTTCACTGTTTGAACATTTTTATCAATAAAGAAAAAAAAGAGCAAATTCCTTACTTTAAATTTGACTTAATATATACCTTTTTGTCATAATATACCTGTTAGAGAAACAAGTAATAAATAATAGTCCCGTAGTCAGAGTTCATTTTTTGGGGGGAGGGGGGCACATGCCCTCCAAGCCAGTAAAAAAAGCACGTCCCTGGGATACACTATGCAAAATTAAAACAGATCACGTTTCACACACTCGTTTACAAAAGTTTCCAAAGCCAATAAATTACGAGAAGCACATCATTAGTATTCATTTCTCTTTGATTCATTCATTTAAAATATGGGCTAGCCTATATTTCTGTTTTTTTGCATAATGTTTTTGTGGGCGGCCGGATCTGTTTTTCTAACATTTGTAACTCAAAGATCGCGCTATGAAATTTCATGGAAATCATGTTAGAGTTGTGGGATTAAAACTTTACGTTGATTGATTGAGAAATAAAAGTTTTCGGGTGATATTTTGACTGGTCGTTGGAGATAATCAGGTCTCATTCCAGACGGACTTCTTTAGCCCCCCTGTTTTTCCTGGAGGTGGGATCATATCTGTTCTCTTTCTTAGATTAAAAATACAGAGTTTAAACCAAGGCACTACTATACAGTAATTCCTTGTTTAAACCAAACTCAAATATGGACTTATTGTTTATTTCGGGAAGAATTTCTTCAAATGCAGACCGGAGGTGGCCCTTGTCTATCCCTGGGGAGTCGGGGACAAAACACTTTCCACATGTGGATGTGCTGTTTATTTCGGGCAGACTTTCCTCAAATGTAGACAGGAATTGGGTCCCTTTCTTATCTATCCATGCTAGGCAAAACCACAATTCCTGGGGG
This sequence comes from Chiridota heheva, assembly GCA_020152595.1. NCBI lineage: Eukaryota > Metazoa > Echinodermata > Holothuroidea > Apodida > Chiridotidae > Chiridota > Chiridota heheva. The sequence continues at coordinate 1,042,909 of JAIGNY010000962.1, read as the reverse complement.
ACAGGTAAGAAGTCCCTTTCCAGCAGAACTTACACAAAAATACATCATCTTTTTGAAGAAAAAAATATGTGTCCCACCACTTTGTGGAGAAAGAGTATGGCTCTATGCCCCTCCCTTCACTTTAGTTTTGTATCTCGTGTGGTAAGTATTTTAATCGGGTGTGTGTATTTGTTCAGTTTTCAATGTTCAATATTTTGAAAAGTATTGGATAGACACCTCCCCCCCTCCCTGGGGATCTTTTGCAACAGCGAAAAAGTGTAGGGAAAATGTGCCCGGCCCCCTTCTCTGCAGCACATTCGATGGTGGGGGGATACACTGATGCTTCTATGTACACAGGAGACAACAAATATTTTGAGACAATCAAAATTGAATTGGCGTAGGCCTACCTTGTGATATTATTACATTTTAAATATATTGAGATGGTGATAACAGGTTTATGTTGCTAAAGAAACATCATTGATGCAAAAACCTTGACGAAAGGGTTCCGTTCTTATTGACAATACAAGATACATAATTGTATTAGTTTTTTAACCATTTTATCATGACTACAGCCTGTACAACAGCACCGGAATGTTTTCAAAGTTGGGGAGGAAGACTTCCTTGGGACTCCATGCAAACACCACCATAGGGGGCTTGATGGGTCTGGAAAAGCTCTGAGAAAATCTTTATGCACTAAAGTTAATTCTGATCAAAATTGTATTCGCAAATAACATATTTCACATGTTTCAGCAGCAAAATCTTCTGCTTTAAAACGAATGTTCGGCAGTTGACTGCAAACCTTGCCTAAAGGGCTGTAGTTCTACGGTACATAGTGACCTTTTATTAATTCATACTTTCAGTTGGGACTTTTAAAGCTCTGTCAACTCGCTACATTTTGACTCATGTCCTAAAAATTAAGATGCTTCAATTAAGGAAAACGGTGGGTTTAGGAGACCTTTGCCCCTACTCCCTCACCCCCACTTAATTGCTGAGAATTATGGCCTTTATTTATGATAATCTAAATGAAAACGTTGGCCCTCACTTCCGAAGTTCCGTCTCCGAAATAGAGCGACAAACAGACCAGCTTTGAATGATATTTTATTATCGAACAAAATGTATCTTTTGTATATTTAATGGTCGTACATGGGCATCTCGATGTTTGAAAAATGTTATAAGCTAGACCTGTGAAATCATAATAAATGATACTACACACTGGTTAGTAAGTTAGTCCCTGAATTTTTCTTTTCCTGCAACGCTATAAAAGTTGTCCACTTCATTGTACCAGGGAGCTGTTACTTTGTTAAAGTAACAGCTCCCTGATCGTACCAACATGAAAAGGTTTGTACGTGCAGGGAAATGTTTTCCCTGGTATGTGCTTGTACACATGAGGAAAATCTATCTCAGCCAAGGACTTATCTGATTCGCTTCACTGAATAGCAGTCATGAGGCTTGAGCCCCAGTTAAATGACCTATTGTGTACAGTGTAACAGTAGCTGGTTTAGAGCTAAGCTGTGTAAGCTATCTAGAGAGCTTAGCTTAGATAGCTTAGCTTAGACAGAACCTATAGACAGTTGTGTAGCCAGCCAATAAAGGATTTATATAAGCCTTCATCTATTTATTTATTTTATTTTTTTTTTTTTTTATATATTTTTATTATTTGTATTATTATTAGTATTATAATTAAAATCATTATTTATTTTATTTATTATATTTTTTTTATTATTATCGTTGCCGCTGCCGCTGGAGAAGGGGGGGGGGGGAGGGGGGGGCATAGGCTTAAGCATATTCGTCCCTTAAACATTTGTTTTTCTTTAATGGGGGGGGGGTGAAGAATGACCGTGTTACTTGCCCCCTCCACATCAATTACGTGTGTGTAGTCCTATTTCCCTGTCCAAGTTCTTCTGTTCAATACATTATTTTTTAAAAGGTTGAACCCAGACAGTGGTGTAGCCAGCCATATGTATAGGTTTTATATCAGGCTTCATGTTTTATAGGGACATAAACATATATGTCCCCCCACCTTCAAATCCTGCTTAATATTTCTCATTAAACTTATGACAAAGAGCAAATCCTGCTTAATATTTATCATTATACTGATAACAAAGAGCATAAATGCTGCCTAATAATTCTCATTATACTTATAACAAAGAGCGCAAATCCTGCTTAATATTTCTCATTATAGTTATAACAAAGAGCACAAATGCTGCTTAATATTTCTCATTATACTTGTAAGAAAAAGCACAAATGCTGCTTAATATTTCTCATTATACTTGGGGGCATAGGCTTAAGCATATTCGTCCCTTAAACATTTGTTTTTCTTTAATGGGGGTGGGGGTGAAGAATGACCGTGTTACTTGCCCCCTCCACATCAATTACGTGTGTGTAGTCCTATTTCCCTGTCCAAGTTCTTCTGTTCAATACATTATTTTTTAAAAGGTTGAACCCAGACAGTGGTGTAGCCAGCCATATGTATAGGTTTTATATCAGGCTTCATGTTTTATAGGGACATAAACATATATGTCCCCCCCCCCACCTTCAAATCCTGCTTAATATTTCTCATTAAACTTATGACAAAGAGCGCAAATCCTGCTTAATATTTATCATTATACTGATAACAAAGAGCATAAATGCTGCCTAATAATTCTCATTATACTTATAACAAAGAGCGCAAATCCTGCTTAATATTTCTCATTATAGTTATAACAAAGAGCACAAATGCTGCTTAATATTTCTCATTATACTTGTAAGAAAAAGCACAAATGCTGCTTAATATTTCTCATTATACTTATAACAAAGAGCGCAAATCCTGCTTCATTTTTCTCATAAAACTTATAACAAAGAGCGCAAATTCTGATTTATATTTTTGATTAAACTTATAACAAAGAGCGCAAATCCTGCTTAATATTAATTATTATACTTATAACAAAGATCACAAATCCTGCCTAATAATTCTCATTATATTTATAACAAAGAGCACAAATCCTCCTTAATAATTCTCATTATACTTTAACCAAGGGGCGCAAATCCTGCTTAATAATTCTCATACTTTTAAGAGAGAGTTCAAATCCTGCTTAATATTTCTCATACTTATAACAAAGAGCGCAAATCCTGCTTATTATTTCTCATTATACTTATAACAAAGAGTGCAATCCTGCTTAATATTTCTCATTATACTTATAACAAAGAGCGCAAATCCTGCTTAATATTTCTCATTACACTTATAACAAAGAGTGCAAATGCTGCTTAATATTTCTTGTTTTACTTATAACAATGAGCGCAAATCCTGCTTAATATTTCTTTAAACTTATAACAAAGAGCGCAAATCCTGCTTTATATTTCTCATTGAACTTACATGTATAACAAAGAGCACAAATGCTGCTTAATATTTCTCATTATACTTATAACAAAGAGCGCAAATCCTGCTTAATATTTCTCATTATACTTATAGCAAAGAGCGCAAATCCTACTTAATATTTCTTATTGTACTTATAACAAAGAGCGCAAATCCTGCTTAATATTTCTTATTATACTTTTTAACAAAGAGCGCAAATCCCGATTAATATTTCTCGTTAAACTTATAACAAAGAGCACAAATCCTGCTTAATATTTCTCTGATCCTGACTTTAATAGTGTGATATTCAAAACATATAATCAAAGAATAAAAAAAATGAACTTTCAAGCTAAAATTACTCAAAATTTTGGATTGTTATCTTTGATTTATTTATTCCGGGGGCTTACAATAATATTCAAGAAAATAGTAACAGATTGTATGCAAATTGCAGGGGCCAAACATTTCGTGCTATTTTTTTCACAATGGTTGTAATTAATATTGCTGCTCTCTGTTAGACAAGATGGGGAAACTCAACTACAGAAACAATTGAGGGAGGGAGGTATTCAACTTTTATTTTGTAATAGCAAAGTTATGCAATAGCAATTTCAAACTAATCCCACTATTACACAGTGCACATTAATTAATGATTAAGGCAATTTTTTGTCTTTTGATAGCATTTCGCCCGAACATTTATCAATTTATGTCAAAACAATGAATTTGGGCCAGTTTTTTAATCCAACTTTTTCTTCCAAATTCAACCTTCATTTGGAAAAGCCATTTATGTGAGTCCTACCATGAAGCTATTAACTGAGAGCTCCATGGTCTAATACCTAGTTTGCCATTCATGTGAGTCCTACCATGCAGCTATTAACTGAGAACTCCATGGTCTAATACCTAGTTTGCCATTCATGTGAGTCCTACCATGGAGCTATTAACAGAGGGCTCCTAACTGAGAGCTCCATGGTCTAATACCTAGTTAGCCATTCATGTGAGTCCTACCATGGAGCTATTAACAGAGGGCTCCTAACAGAGCTCCATGGTCTAATACCTAGTTTGCCATTCACGTGAGTTCTACCATGGAGCTATTAACAGAGGGCTAACTGAGAGCTCCATGGTCTAATACCTGGTTTGCCATTCACGTGAGTCCTACCATGGAGCTATTAACAGAGAGCTAACAGAGCTCCATGGTCTAATACCTAGTGAGTCCTACCATGGAGCTATTAACCGAGGGCTCCTAACTGAGAGCTCCATGGTCTAATACCTAGTTAGCCATTCATGTGAGTCCTATAATGGAGCTATTAACAGAGGGCTCCATGGTCTAATACTTAGTTTGCTTATTCTGGGATTTAAGTTTATCCAGAGCAATTGTTTTGATTGATTTTTGTTTGTTTCAGGGGTCAAGTTCAGGGTCAGTGCAGGCCACTGACAGGCTGATGAAAGAACTTAAAGATATATACAGATCAACAAGCTTTAAACAGAAAATGTACACAGTGGAGCTGGTTAACGACAGTTTATATGACTGGAACATCAGAATATTTACGTAAGTATGCATTGATATTATTCATTGGCATCCCAGTTAGCAGTCAAAAAAAGCATCACCCAGTTGGGTATCTGGCTTATTTATTTCTTCCTTTCAAAGATGCATTGGAGGGTTAGAAATGTACAATTTTCTGTAGAGGAAGTAAGGAATCTTTCTTATGAATCTAGGCTGTGATTTCTTGCTTTGACCACACTTGAGTTGAGAAGAGTATGTGGTGATACAATTCAGGTTTTTTCTATCTGGTAATGTTTTTTTACTGCTGTAGTTTCTTGCATATTTTATCTAATCCTCATATGACACGTGGTTACAGTTTGAGGTTGACCAAAGAGTTCTCACGGATTAATATTCAGCATTTTATCTTTTCCCAAAGGGTTGTAATTGAGTGGACTGTTTTGCCTGAGTGGGTGGTTAGCTCCAGTTCTGTACTAAGTCTTGGCATCTTGATTTTGTTAGCTTTTCTGTAATTTTTTTTTTTTTGTGGTGGTGTTCTGTTAGTGACTTGTGATGAGTTATGATGTGATTAACCTTAGCCAGTCATTCTGTTGTGTTAAACTAAAAAAAAAAGAACTTCCTAAAGGATTGGATCAATAGTCAAGCAAGCCTGTCTTACATGAAAGAGAACTTGAAAAAAAAAAAAAAAAAAGGTGAAGACTTGAAGGAGATATGCAAGTTCTGTACCATCGTTTGAGTAGAAATGACTGATATTGAAATTCTATTGCTTTAAAGTTGGCGAACAAATTTTCACTTTATTAACAAATATTAAAATGTGTTTTATTAAAGGTAATTGATCAATTTTTTTGTACTAAGTTAATCAAAAATAAGAATTCCGGCAAAACTATAGATGGTGGAATGTTATTGCAGTAGAGTATACCTTTTGTAGGAGAACACTTGCCAACAGTAATCTTTATATAGAGTAATTTCTTTCAATGGCTGAAACTTGAGATTTATATTGCATGCATATTTCTAATATGAAATTGTGGAGTGTAAATCAATGTCATTTTTTCCCTCTAATTATTTCATATCATCAGAATGTTTATACTATATACTCCTACGCCTGTTGCCTTTAAGGTCTATTATTGCCATTTTTCTTTACTTTTTCTTGTACATCAGAGTTGATGAAGACAGTCCACTTCACAAAGATTTACGAGAACTTAAAAAGAAAGAGGGTCAGGATCATATTCTCCTCAACATGATCTTTAAAGTGAGTCACCCATTTATAGTTTAATTTGAGTCACCCATTTATAGTTTAATTTGAGTCACCCATTTATAGTTTAATTTGAGTCACCCATTTATAGTTTAATTTGAGTCACCCATTTATAGTTTAATTTGAGTCACCCATTTATAGTTTAAAGTAGTCACCCATTTATAGTTTAAAGTGAGTCACCCATTTATAGTTCAAAGTGAGTCACCCATTTATAGTTTAAAGTGAGTCACCCATTTATAGTTTAATGTGAGTCACCCATTTATAGTGTAAAGTGAGTCACCCAATTATAGTTTAAAGTGAGTCACCCATTTATAGTTTAAAGTGATTCACCCATTTATAGTTTAAAGTGATTCACCCATTTATAGTTTAAAGTGAGTCACCCATTTATAGTTCAAAGTGAGTCACCCATTTATAGTTTAAAGTGAGTCACCCATTTATAGTTCAAAGTGAGTCACCCATTTATAGTTCAAAGTGAGTCACCCATTTATAGTTTTAAGTTAGTCACCAATTTATAGTTTAAAGTGATTCACCCATTTATAGTTTAAAGTGAGTCACCCATTTATAGTTCAAAGTGAGTCACCCATTTATAGTTCAAAGTAAGTCACCCATTTATAGTTCAAAGAGAGTCACCCATTTATAGTTTAAAGTGAGTCACTCATTTATAGTTTAATGTTAAACCCATTTATAGTTAAAAGTGAGTCACCCCTTTATAGTTTAAAGTCATCATTATCACAAAATGTTTTCCTATATTTTAGAAAAGTGTCAGGTGCGATAATCAAAAGTGCTTGTATGATTATTGGAGACATGAGTTGTGATTTCATCTTAGAAAATACCCAACTTTGAAATTGTTCCAGTGCACCATGGGAAAATGGTAGGCCGTAATTAATGTCAAGTCATAACGACAACTATTAATTTTCTTGGAAGTATATTTTGTTATTTGACGATTTAAGACATCAAGCTGTTGTTACTATGGAAACTTTGAAGTAATATTCCAATGGAGTTACTTCAATTTTACCAACTTTCCTTTGAAATTAAAAGTAACCATAACATGGGAAAGATTTTCAATTGAAATCACAAGAACTAATGATGTATTCTTTGCAGGATTCTTATCCCTTTGATCCACCATTTGTGCGAGTCATATTCCCCATCCTCACAGGAGGCTATGTACTTGTTGGTGGTGCCATCTGCATGGAGTTACTTACTAAGCAGGGATGGAGTAGTGCCTACACAATTGAAGCTGTCATTTTCCAAATAGCTGCCACGTTGGTCAAGGGTAAAGCCAGAGTATCCTTTGGTGCATGTAAGGTAAATCATCTACTTGTTCTGTGTTGGGGTTATCATCTACTTATTCTGTGTTGGGGTTATCATCTACTTGTTCTGTGTTGGGTTATCATCTACTTGTTCTGTGTTGGGTTATCATCTACTTGTTCTGTGTTGGGTTATCATCTACTTGTTCTTTGTTGGGTTATCATCTACTTGTTCTGTGTTGGGTTATCATCTACTTGTACTGTGTTGGATTATCATCTACTTGTTCTTTGTTGGGTTATCATCTACTTGTTCTGTGTTGGGTTATCATTTACTTGTTCTGTGTTGGCTTATCATCTACTTGTTCTGTGCTGGGTTATCATCTATTTGTTTTTTGTTGGGTCATCATCTACTTGTTCTGTGTTGGGTTATTATCTACTTGTACTGTGTTGGGTTATCATCTACTTGTTCTGTGTTGGGTTATCATCTACTTGTTTTTTGTTGGGTTATCATCTACTTGTACTGTGTTGGGTTATCATCTACTTGTTCTGTGTTGGGTTATCTACTTGTTCTGTGTTGGGTTATCTACTTGTACTGTGTTGGGTTATCATCTACTTGTTCTGTGTTGGGTTATCTACTTGTACTGTGTCGGGTTATCATCTACTTGTTCTGTGTTGGGTTATCATCTACTTGTACTGTGTTGGGTTATCATCCACTTGTTCTGTGTTGGGTTATCATCTACTTGTTCTGTGTTGGTTATCATCTACTTGTTCTGTGTTGGGATTACATGCGCTTAAAAGCTGAAACAAGTTGTTAGACTAGATTAATTTGTTAATATAGATTGATGTTTGTATACTGCGAAAGAATGCAAAATTTTAGGGACGTCTATTTTCATTTAATTCAGTAAACGATAAACGATTCATTTGTTCAATTGTTTATCATGTACACGATCGGCGAAAATTCTATCACTTGCCGAATATCCACAAATGTTTGCACGGATCTGGTTCTATCCCTACAATAAACGCAACGTAACCATTGCGATTTTCAGCCCTCAAGATAAGTAAGGAATGTCACAAAACTTGAGAAAGGGGCTATAAGTTTTCAAATTACCAGTAAGGCTGAAAAAAGTTGATAAAATTAATGATCTAGGGTTTTAGCATACTTTAAAGCGACGTAGAAATAAAATATTAGCAAGTAAATTGCCGTGCCTTGCAAGCATTTTGATATGTTTTCTGTTTTCAACACATATTACTGGGCCGTACAAGATTAGAAGATAAGCCACTAGCTTGCAGCTAGTGTACTTTATACAAAATATTTCAACCCAGTGTCATTCCCAACTGTACTGTATTTTATGCAACTCCCTTGGCAAAATGGTGCTGATGTTTATGAAGCACGTTCAAATCTCAGCAACTTCAAAACATTTTTGTTTGTTTGTTTCGCAATCTTTTTTTCTTTTTTGCACAATTTATTTGACTCATCAGGTAAATCTTTGCATTTATTTGTAGTGAAAATAACAACCAATGCTTTTTTGTCCGTGTATTTCTGTGTTCATTTGACAGCTTGTAAAACGAGTGTTAATCTAATTCAGCTTAAGCCTGTATTGTTAAGTGGGCCTAAGCCTATATCAAGTAGCTCTAAATTCAGCGAATCAAAGTAAAAGGTTTGTGCGAATTTAACTTTACATTAAAAGGGATTAAATCCTTGGTTGATCGTTCATTAAGTTTGAATTGTAAGATCATTGATTGAAAGTTTTGTCTGTGGTGTGAATGAATATTGATTTTGAGTGCAAAGTAATGCTGGGAAACTAATAGGGGCACTTTCTGGGTGATTTTTCTGTGTAAGCGATGTATCAATTTCGTAAACAGTAAACAAATTTTTTAATGGTGTACATGATAATTGGTAAATGGTCACATCCCTAAAAAATATGCTGTCTCTTCCAGTCACATAGGTTTCATGTGCTAGTGTATTATGCATGAGCTGCTGACAAAAAATTCTTCATCAGCTTAGAATCTTATTGGTCATTTTATTATTACTACATGACTTCGGTGAACAATGTATTGGTATAGCTAACAAATTAAGGATCTCATCTGCTGGAGCTGAAAAGCATTTTGCATGTAGTCTGGGGCCCCTTAGAAAATCAGATACTTCTCTTAAACGTGTTTGAAAAAAAAAAACATGTTTGAAAACATGAATATTTCAAATCAGTTTTGATCCAAAGTAACCAGTTCAATTCGCTATGGAGTTATTAATGTGAGTTAGTTTGTAGTAACAGTCAATTGCATGTATACAAGAGGTGAGCTCTTTGATGGTGGCTGACGTACACACAACACCTAGTTAAGATTAACACCGATTGTAACAAAACAATGCCCTTTCTTTTGCAATAGCTCCTTTAAATGTTTGTCATGATGCTTTAACATACATGTATGTGATGTTTGTCAGGTTTTGAGAGTAATTATGTAATTCAAAGGAATAATGAATTAAAACAATGAAACTCAAATCATTCTGCAGTTAATAAGCTCTTGAGTGTCTAGAAAACATTCCATTTCTTTTTGATCGATTAAGACATTCCACTTTAAACCTGTGAATTTGGGGTTAAAGATTGTTTTGGTTTAAGTCCTCTTAGAGGTCTATGGCAGTGAAGAGCCAACATGTTGAAGCTCAACATTACTGGAGCTCAACATTACTGGAGCTCAACTTACTGGAGCTCAACAACTGGAGCTCAACATTACTGGAGCTCAACATTACTGGAGCTCAACATTACTGGAGCTCAACAACTGGAGCTCAACATTACTGGAGCTCAACATTACTGGAGCTCAACATTACTGGAGCTCAACATTACTGGAGCTCAACATTACTGGAGCTCAACATTAACATTACTGGAGCTCAACATTACCGAGCTCAACATTACTGGAGCTCAACATTACTGGAGCTCAACATTACTGGAGCTCAACATTACTGGAGCTCAACATTACTGGAGCTCAACATTACTCAACATTACTGGAGCTCAACATTACTGGAGCTCAAACATTACTGGAGCTCAACATTACTGGAGCTCAACATCAACATTACTGGAGCTCAACATTACTGGAGCTCAACATTGCTGGAGCTCAACATTACTGGAGCTCAACATTACTGGAGCTCAGCTTACTGGAGCTCAACATTACATTAACATGGAGCTCAACATTACTGGAGCTCAACATTACTGGAGCTCAACATTACTTACTGGAGCTCAACATTACTGGGCTCAACATTACTGGAGCTCAACATTACTGGAGCTCAACATTACTGGAGCTCAACATTGCTGGAGCTCAACATTACTGGAGCTCAACATTACTGGAGCTCAACATTACTGGAGCTCAACATTACTGGAGCTCAACATTACTGGAGCTCAACATTACTGGAGCTCAACATTACTGGAGCTCAACATTACTGGAGCTCAACATTACTGGAGCTCAACATTACTGGAGCTCAACATTACTGGAGCTCAACATTACTGGAGCTCAATTGCTTTCAAATCTATTCAAACCTGTAAAAGATGCAAACAACATTTTATCAGTTTTAGGTAGAAATTGACCATTTTATTGCATTTAAATTTCTACCATCACTCTGCAAATTTCTATGCTAATGTAATACATACAGTTAACCTTTGTGTTTTGGAGTCTGTATTATAATCCCAAGCAATTTCTAGGAGTAAAATACTAAGTCATTAATCTCAGTGATTGAGACTAAAAATAAATTGAATAGTATAAAGAAAAAAGCCCAGTCAAACATCGCAAATTAAGCTTAAATGAAGAACTTGAAGATTGGTAATGTGAACTGAAAGATTGGTTATGTGAACTGAAAGATTGGTTATGTGAATTGAAAGATTGGTTATGTAAATTGAAAGATTTGTTATGTAAATTGAAAGATTGCTTATGTGAACTGAAAGATTGGTTATGTGAACTGAAAGATTGGTTATGTGAACTGAAAGATTGGCTATGTGAACTGAAAGATTGGTTATGTGAACTGAAAGATTAGTTATGTGAACTGAAAGATTGGTTATGTGAACTGAAAGATTGATTATGTGAAGTGTCACCTCAACTTATCTAAATAATCAGTACTTGGGTTTAGTGATTTTGCTGGTTTCTGTTTTTAAATCATTCTCTTTGTTTTGGTTACTAACAGTTTGATTTGTATTAACAATCTTTTCTTACTTTGATTTCACAGAGACAATACAGTCTGAACAAAGCACAACAGTCTTTCAGGTCACTTGTACAAATTCATGAAAAGAATGGTAAGTGTTTGAAAAATTATCATGCCTCAGATCATCAAATGTGTAATTTTATGGAACATGTCATATGGAGCAAGATGTCAACAGTGATCATGAAAACTGTGAAAGAACATGTGACATTTACAATCAGCTCTTTACCTGAACTAATCCTGTTATGGCAATGAGAACATATGGTAGATTTCGTAGCAACACATATGAAGAAAACCTGTGTTAGTGATTATTTTTGTGAATTAATAATAATATTAATGTTAGGTGTTATGTTACTATAGACACAGCACGCTTAAATCGCTTTACAAAGAAACCAACCATCCATACAAACCAAGACTCTTCTCAAGTCCATACGACTATGCTATACGAGACTTCAACCAACAAGTAGATGACATGTCACCAATGACATTATTACCCTGCTTTGCCCTCTTAGTGCTGAGCCTGAGGTGAGGAAGCAACAGGTCACATTCTTGAGGTTCTGATCCGACCTAGGATCAAACCTGGACCTCTCAACTGAAAGATGGGAGCTTTACCACAGAGCCAACCAGTGGGTTCGGTATGGGTGCTTTACCACAGAGCCAACCAGTGGGTTCGGTGTGGGTGCTCTACCACAGAGCCAACCAGTGGGTTCCGTATGGGTGCTCTACCACAGAGCCAACCAGTGGGTGCGGTGTGGGTGCTCTACCACAGAGCCAACCAGTGGGTGCGGTGTGGGTGCTCTACCACAGAGCCAACCAGTGGGTGCAGTGTGGGTGCTCTACCACAGAGCCAACCAGTGGGTTCAGTATGGATGCTCTACCACAGAGCCAACAAGTGGGTTCCGTATGGATGCTCTACCACAGAGCCAACCAGTGGGTTCGGTATGGGTGCTCTACTACAGAGCCAACCAGTGGGGTCGGTGTGGGTGCTCTACTACAGAGCCAACCAGTGGGTGCAGTGTGGGTGCTCTACCACAGAGCCAACCAGTGGGTTCCGTATGGATGCTCTACCACAGAGCAAACCAGTGGGTTCCGTATGGGTGCTCTACCACAGAGCCAACCAGTGGGTTTGGTATGGGTGCTCCACCACAGAGCCAACCAGTGGGTTCAGTATGGGTGCTCTACCACAGAGCCAACCAGTGGGTTCAGTATGGGTGCTCTACCACAGAGCCAACCAGTGGGTTCAGTATGGATGCTCTACCACAGAGCCAACCAGTGGGTTTGGTATGGGTGCTCTACCACAGAGCCAACCAGTGGGTTTAGTATGGGTGCTCTACCACAGAGCCAACCAGTGGGTTGGGTATGGGTGTTCTACCACAGAGCCAACAAGTGGGTTTAGTATGGGTGCTTTACCACAGAGCCAACCAGTGGGTTCGGTATGGGTGCTCTACCACAGAGCCAACCAGTGGGTTTAGTATGGGTGCTTTACCACAGAGCCAACCAGTGGGTTTGGTATGGGTGCTCTACCACAGAGCCAACCAGTGGGTTCGGTATGGTCTAGATGTTCTAATGAGGTATTTTGAAATAAGATGAATGAAATTGGTTTTAGAATAACAAATCAAATTTTTTTGTTTGTTATTTTTTATACAAAATTGATAAGTAAAATGGAAATTGGTTAGGATCTGGAGCCGTAGGCTATATATATATATACTAATTGTGGAATCGTCAAAGTATGTAAGTGTAACAGATGGCTGATGATCTTGATCCATTTAACTTCAAACAAATTTTAACAAAGTTCTTAGGTATGTAGGTTTGACAAACTGTCAAAGTTCAAGGTTTTATTTGTTTAACGCCCACAAAGTTGGACTGACATGGTAAAAAATCAAATAATCTGGAAGTCGAAGTGACAAATCAATTAAACAATATTGCACCCAAGTAATGTGTAAGTTAAGCATTCTTTTTTCTTCAATTACCAATTGTCTCTTTCAACATCATCTGATCATTTACAGAAAATAAGTAATGCAAAAGAATTAAGTAGGCTAATTACATACTAAAATTCCAAAACCGACGTGCAGCTTTTCATGAAAATTTTAATCTCATGGTAATAAAATAGATAACAGTATAAGTTTGCATTCTTTTTTTTTAATATCAATTAATTGTCTCTTTCAACATGATCATTTGCACAAAATACTGCATAAGAATTATTTTAATGTTATCACATTAAAAATAAATTTACATGGTTGATGTACTTGGTTGCATTAACTTTATTTAGCTCTTACTCTACCAGCACGTTTTTGAAAATGCGCCTGGGGAGCCCGAGTCAAAGACAGGGCATCCAAAATGGCAATAATAACGCCATGTGTTAGAGTAAGGGTTTAGCACAGGCTAATTATTGAAGGGTCCTCTGTCTTCCAAACTGCAAAGTTGGTCTTGTTCCGCTTTAATGACCCTGTGGGCTGCCCACCGGGACAATGCTGCATTTATTTTCAAGTTGGCACATTTGTCGCAGATTGATTAACCCTTACTCTACCATCACTTTTTAGCTCGACTATTCAAAGAATACTCGAGCTATTCTACTACCTACCCTTGACATCGGCGTCGGTGTCTGGTAAAGTTTTGCTTAAAAGTTTCCATAACTTAAGGGAGCATAGCCAACAAGTTTCCATTACTTAAGGGAGCATAGTTAACAAGTTTCCATAATTTAAGGGAGCATAGCCAACAAGTTTCCATAACTTAAGGGGGCATAGCCAACAAGTTTCCATAACTTAAGGGAGCACAGCCAACAAGTTTCCATAACTAAAGGGAGCATAGCCAACAAGTTTCTATAACTTAAAGGAGCATAGCCAACAAGTTTCCATAATTTAAGGGAGCATAGCCAACAAGTTTCCATAATTTAAGGGAGCATAGCCAACAAGTTTCCATAACTTAAGGGGGGCATAGCCAACAAGTTTCCATAACTTAAGGGAGCATAGCCAACAAGTTTCCATAACTTCAGGGAGCATAGCCAACAAGTTTCCATAACTTAAGGGAGCATAGCCAACAAGTTTCCATAACTTAAGGGAGCATAGCCAACAAGTTTCCATAACTTAAGGGGGCATAGCCAACAAGTTTCCATAACTTAAGGGAGCATAACCAACAAGTTTCCATAACTTAAGGGGGCATAGCCAACTCAAGATATGCAGGATTTTGTGTTCTTTTTTTAAGCCGCCGCGCCAGGCCGCGTGAACAAAAGAAACCGTTTTTCCGCAGAGTCACGTACCAATTGAAACACCCAAATGCACTCAGGAAGAGAGCTAATTAACTTCCATCCATTGTTTGCTGAATACAATAGCCCCTATTCACTGCAAAATTGCAGAGAATCTCGCAGTAATGTTGTGTATTAGTGAATTTGAAGTTTCTTATTACATACAATATTTCTGGCAATAAATTTTACCTGTAACAGGGATTAAAAACTGGGCAACGATTGTGATTAGAATTCAATAAAACAGTGGTCCAAATACTCCCGAAATTCTTCCCCAAATATCGTAGTTCATTTACATTTTGAGACTATTAGAATTTCTGGTCAACTGAACAAGGCAATTGATAAAGACTGTTACTTCGATAACTATAACAGACACGAGTTATTTCAAATATAAAAGTGACATATTCCTGATTATAGTCATGAAAATTATGTAAAATTGTATACATTTCACGGAACATGTTTTATTTTAGTCGTGGTTTTGTAATAAAGCAGAGGGAAGAAAAACTATTCTACTTCTTAAAGGACTCCCGGGGCTTAAGGCCTACACCATGCACCTTTTTGTTCTGAAATAATTTCCCATAAGAACTTGTTTGTACTCTTTTCTATATTATCTTAATTTATTGACTTTATTATGCTGGTTGTTGTTTCTTTTCAAACTAATTTTGTTAAGATTTGTTGTATGCCGCACACCATTGTTTAGCATTATGGAAAATTCCCAGGGCGGGGAAATATTTTCCATTTAAAAGCCTTCACAGAGATTTCTGTTCATTATATGAATTAAACTGAACTTCCCCCCCCCCCCCCTCCCCACCCCGTAAAAAAATTACTATTTGAAAAATAGGAAACCATGGCCCTTGCTGTCTTTGCGAGCACAGCCCGAGACAAAATATAAATAGAATAAATAAAAAGAAAAGCAAAGGATCAGTGAAATAATATTATAAACAAGATCAACTTTACACAGATTTCATGTTTTATTCCGAAATATATATCTATTCCAAAAACTCAGGTAAAATTAAGTCCTGAAATATCTCCTCCAAATATTAAGAAAGTTAGTAAGGTAATAAGAAACGAAAACATAATTTGTGGTTTTATTCTGTAAAAAAATAAAGTGAAATACGAAAGAAAACCACCCAAAAATAATTAAATAACAACATGAAATTCCAACGAAAAAAATCTTTGCTCCATGTTTTGAAAATACATGTGAATTCTATTGTTGAATAGTATGGGTCATCAAATTCTATTTCCAGAACTACATAACTAACAAAACCATGCAGACGCAACTGAGTAGAGGAGTGTGTTTCCCAAATTTTGGACAAGGAATTTGTTATCATTTCTCTAGGATTGTGTGAAAATATCCTTTACAAGGCTCCTTGAAAGTTGGGAATTAAATCACTAAAATATTTTAATTCCAGCATGCACATACTGTACCTAATCATAAATAATGCGCAGCCCCTTTCCAGGCACCCTGAACAGTTTTGTTTACAAAATTAAGCATGATTCAGTTTTAAATTAAGATTGACACATTTAAAGGGAAATACTAACAAAAGTTTAATGGTCTGCCCCCTCCTCATTTTTATGCATTTTGATATTTTGGTCATCCAGATATTTTAAGTCTAACCGCATCAACTTTGGTAATGGGAGGGGGAGGGGGAAGGAAAACGGCCATAGGTGGGTGGGTGGTTTGTGGTTTTTCGCTATGGGGAAGTAAATGGCTATAGGTGGGGGGGGGGGGGTTTAGGTGGGTGGGAGGGTTGGTTGGTTTTTCGTCATCCTCTTGAACAAGTTTGAAGGTACAAAATAGAACACCCCTCTCCCGTGCTTAGTGAACTTCTTCAACATTTTTACACTTCACAAAATGCTAGATGTCTATTCCCCCTCCGGTATGTCTTTTAATATGGTTTTATCCATGTTTAGTACATGTAAGTGTCAATCAAACATGGTATCTATCAACAACCAACCCCATGGATGATAAGTTTGTAGAAACCTGGTGCCTGGTTCCCTGGTTATAAACCACCCAGAAGTAAGATTGCTTTTATTTGTTTTGAAAACAATTCTGTGAGATAGGAGCAGATAAATGAAGAACAAATTTGGTTGCAAATTTTACACATTTAAGTTAGATTAAAGAATTGAGAATAATATCCTGCATGTGGCTCTGACTTTTCATTGTGTTCCAAATATGCAATGAAATATTTACAGGGATTCCTTGTGGTCTGGTAATCAAACCAAAACCAGGGAGTTGTCACAACTCCCTGACAAAACAAAGTGGTAACTTTTGTATGTGAATGCCCATCCCTCCCCCCCCCCCCCCCTCCTCCCTCCTCTCCCTATCCTTCTGACTAAACACATGGAGCTCAGTGCAGGAAGTGCCTGGAGATCAAGGGACTGTTGAGCAAATGTGCATATCTTTTAAAGGGATATAATAGCATAATTGGTAGATGATCTTTCCCCTCCCATTTCTCCACAAAATTGAATTCTGACAAGAAGAGGAAAATGAAGGGAGGAGGGAAGGTGGGTGGGTATTCTATGACGTTCAGCTTAAAAGAACATTTTAGAACATCAGATTATTGAAATTGGGGTGGGGGCATACTCTTTTATTTATGCATAATTTGGTCAAATACTTCCCCCCATGTTTGTTATTTTATTTTATTTCTTTACAAAAATGGCAGCAATGAGTTGAGGGGAGGAGGGGGTATGTCTCATGTGAGATCTTCTCTTTTGCATGTTTGCATGAAAAGACTTTTTAGAATATCAGATTATTACAATTGGGGTAGGGACATACTCCTTTATTTGTGCATATTTTGGTTGATATATAGAATGGGAGGGGGGGGAGGGTTCTGAGAACTCTTTTGCATGCTAGAAAGGATATTTTAGAATATCAGATTATTAAAAATTGGAGTGGGTACGCATCCCTTTGTTTATGCATAATTTGGTCTTCTCCCTCCCCATTTTCTGGACTTGTTTGTATCCCTGAAAAGTCCTGCGCCTGTTAGCACGGTTTGTTGAAAGATTATGTAAAGATTTAATTACGGAAAACCAAAAAAATGACACATTTCAATAAGGGAGGGGACGGAGACACCTAGCTATTCATTTTGTTTTCGTGAAATGTATAAATGACGAAGCGGTGCGTCTTTGATAATAAGTAGGCCACCACCTCGGCAAGGTCATAAATCAACGTAACTATTAATTAGAATTCAGGATAAAGGTTCTAGATTTGTGATCTTGGAAAGAGACGACTACGTAGTTAAAATGCAAGGTCAGTTACACAACAGACTTCATTATGACCAAATGGACATTGATCCTTCAGGTAACTTTATGTCAATTGTAAGTTTTGGGTCAAAAAGGTGGTTTAAAAAAAAAAAATTAAGTGAAGAAATAGTTCAGTGGATCACGGAGGTCAAACCCAAACCTGGTGTAGCCTGTGGTAATGTAAAAAGTCACAAACCGGGCAATTCACTTCGTTTGATCATTTCTTTTTGTGGTTTGGCCATAGAAAGGCTTTCTGCCCTCACAGAGTTTTATTTAAAGCCTTTAGCCCAAAACCTCCCATCCTTTATTAAAGATACCACTGACTTAACAAAATTGAAGAAGTCAATAAGTCAGGACCTCTACCCCCCGCCACATTGTTAGTTTCTTGGGACGTCGTAGCGATGTTCCCTATCATCTCAACGCCCACAACCCTCTGTTGGGCTCTATTACCACAACCCCCAGAGGCAAGCTCATCGAAAACACTCTTCGACAGCACAGCCTGTCCTTGCTCAACACCAACTCCCTGACCTACCTTTATCCTGCCACAGGCTCCCTCACCTGTATTGACCTGTCTATCTGTTCCCCTAACCTCCTTGATTTTAACTGGAAAGTCACTGCTGATCTCTGTGGTAGTGACCATTACCCTCTTCTCATACACTCCAAGCTTCAAACCCCCACTGACCACACCCCCAATTGGAACCTCAATTTTGGCTGACTGGCCCCTTTTCAAAACCCTCTGTGACTCACACCTCTCCCCCCATCTCCTCGAGGGTAAAGATCCCATGTCAAACTTCAGTAATATCCTTATCAACATCGCCGCCTTCTCAATTCCCAAAACCTCCATACCCCTAATCAACCTCCTTCCCCAACCCTTGCTTCTCTGATGACTGCAAAACCGCCATCAAGAACAGGAAAAGGGCCCTCAGGAACCTCAAAACTAAGCCGAACACCCGCAACCTCAACCTTTTTTCACATCAGCTGTGCCAAGGCCAGGCGCACTATCAAGGACAGTAAAACCAACACTTAAAACAACTTCATCTCTTCTTTTACCACCAACACCCCCACTAAGAAGATTTGGTTAACAGCTTCCACGGCAGGGTGGGCAAGTCTTCCATCTTTTCTGGAATAGTGACCTTCTCACCGCGAAAAAGGATAACGTTAACCACCTTGCCGCCTCTTTCAGCATTATCTCGTCCTCGGCCAACTACTCCAATGTTTTCAAATAAAAAAAAAGCTCGCTATGAAGCCCGGAGTATCACCTTTTCCTTCGACAACTTCGAGAGCTACAACACCCCTCTCACCCTTCCTGAATTAAACCAAGCCATCCACGATGCTGGTTGCACCTCCAAGGGCCTAGATAACATTCCCTACCAATTCCTGAAAAGCACCTTCGAGGGCCGAGACACCATCCCCTACCAATTCCTGAAACACTCCCCAACAAGGCCACCACTACCCTACTTATTATCCTCAAGCACATTTGGTCCTCGCACTCCCTTCCCCCTATCTGGAGGACAGCTATTGTCACCCCTGTCCTTAAACCGGGGAAGGACAGTACTAACCCCTCCAGCTATCGCCCTCACCTGCTGTTACTGTGAAATTATGGAAAGGATCATTAATCAGAGACTAAACTGGTTCTTTGAGACCAACAGAATCCTCTCCCCTCACCAAAGCGGCTTCCGGAAATGTAGCAATACCCTAGATCAGTAAATTACGCTCGACACCGCTATCCGGGAATCCTTTGCAAAAAAAAACACCTCATTGCCATTTTTTTTGACCTCGAGAAAGCTTTCGACACTACTTGGAAATACGGCAGTATCTGCAAACTTCACACCATCGGCCTCAGAGGCCATCCCCCTATCTTTATTCAAAACTTCCTCTCATCCAGGCGGTTCCAAGTTCGTATTGGCCACACCCTCTCCAACCCCTACGTCCAAGAAGAAGGCGTCCCCCAAGGCAGCATTCTCTCTCCCACTCTATTCAACCTGAGCATTAATGACATCACAGACAACTTTGGCCCCAACATCAAACCTACCCTCTACGTGGACTACACTATCTTCTACTCCTCTCCTAGCTTTCCTCTCGTCGAAAATAGACTCCAATTCAGCCTCAACCAGCTGCAAGTCTGGTGCAACAATAACGGTTTTAAATTCTCCAAAGACAAGACATCCTGCATGCACTTCTGTCATTTCAACAACCTCCACCCCAACCCGAACCTCATGCTTAATGGCAATTGCATCCCTTAAGTTGAACACACGAAGTTCCTGGGTTTAATTCCAGACCCCAAGCTCTCCTACAGGCAACACATCATCAACCTGAAACTAAAATGCAACAGCTCCCTCAACATTCTCCGCCTCGTCTCCACCTCCTGTCCAACACCACTTGGGGTGCAAATCGCCATGCTCTTTTCAAAATATTCAGGCTCACCATTCGTGCCAAGCTTGACTACAGCAATATTGTCCACTGTGTCGCTCACAACTCATACCTCAACCACATCAACACCATCCAAAATAAAGCCCTCAGTCTTTGTCTAGGTGCCTACAGGCCCTCCCCAATCACCAGCCTTCATGTTGAAGACAACGAGCCCATCTTTCGACTTAGATGCAGAAAGCTTAGCCTCTCCTATGCTTTTAGAGTCCTCACCAACACCCAGAACCCTGTTTACAACCTCATTGGGTACTCCAATTTCTCCACCTCTTTGATAGGACTAAAACCCTATCCCATCCCTTTAGCTTACGCATTAAATCAGACCTCTTTCATCTCGGCATCAACTCCGCCACTCTCGGCAACTTATCCTGGCCCACTTTTCCTCCTTGGGCCACCCCCTACCTTCTATCCACCTGAGCCTCTCCACTCATCACAAAACCCAAACCCACCCTAACCTCTTCATCAATCTTTACAACCAAATCAAAGACCAACTCTCAAACTACACCTCCATCTATACTGATGGCTTTAAGGAAGGCAACAAGACAGCTGCTGCTGCCTTCATCCAAGACATCACCCTCAGTAGCAGACTTTCCGACTACTCGTCCATTTCTTTAGCCGGGGCAAAGGCCATTCTCCTCGCCCTCAACTCCGCTCAGCCACTTTGCCATCTTCTCCGACTCAAAAGCTGTTCTTACTTCTTTACTCAATTTTAAATGGGATAACTTCACATCCCACCTCCTCTGGAAACTCTATTGGCCCATGCTCTGCAGGAAAAATATTCTTTTCTTCTGGATACTTAGCCATGTTGGCATCCCTGGCAATGACAGGACTGATGCAGCCACTAAGCTTACTTTAACATCAAACCGCTTATCGCTTCTCTTGTTCGTGACCGCTGGTGAACCTCATGGAACTCCTAAATTGATGAGAAACTCCATGTCATCCAGCCCACCATTCTGATCAAACCCACAATCAACAACCTATCTCGTATTGACAATGTTCATATTACCAGTTTTAGAATAGGTCACACCCACCTCACTCACTCCCACCTCCTTATTAGGTCCCCCCAACCCCTCTGCAACAATTGCCATTGCACCTTCACAGTCCATCACGTTTTCCTTGCTTGCCCCCTGTACAACCTTCCCATAGCTTTCCTAGCTCCCCACAACTCAATTGCTGAGTTCTTCCAGAAAAACCCTCTGGATAAAATTATCTCCTTCCTTTATCATGCTTCCGTCTACAACCATATTTAATTCTCCTCTTCCACTCCCTATCTCTACTTACAGCAGGTATTTGTGGATGGCCGTTGACTCATAAGGAGTTCATCTGCTCTTTGACAGGTTTTATTTTTGGTCCTTTGGGGATCCACTACCCTCCTCTTCCAGCAAGCTGAATGGGGAGCTGGTTTAGTCGCCGACTCGACCCATGGACATGTAGCACTGGATACATGGTTACCAGTAGCAGTTTAGGACTGACCTGACCCCATTACTCTAATAAAGCCATAATGAACGTATGGCTAATAAAGCCATAGAAATACATACAATATTTTATAACTGCATCATAAAAATATAAATGAACGATATTTGAATGCTACATGTGTTTCATGGTTGTGATTCTGAGAACGACTATTGAATCGTTTGTAAATGAAATATTTAATGAATTAAAGATAAATAATGCAGATTGTCAAAATTAATAAACCCTCAAAATTGGTGTCATCGTTGGTAATGATTGATGGTACAGTAGATCCAAACATGTTTTAGAGAAAATTTAGAAGTGCTCCATCATTTAAATGTGTTTGGGATTGAAGCTGATATCCATTGTGTCAAAATGAGTCAAATTAAATCTTTGTTCTGTTTTTTTAATTATTTTTTTATGAAGATCATATGGAGTTTTTGAATAATGTCAGTTATTTTTTACAAAATGGTTATTCTACCTGGAAATAAAATGTTAAATGCATTCAAAAGTCAATTATTGATATTATTGGTAATGCACAAGGGTTTAGTTTATATGCCAATTCAATTAAATCTTTTCAGAAATTGATAATTCTGACTTGTCATTTCATCATATTAGTAACATGTTTCATACTTTGTGGTGTAATTTTAATTGATGTATTTTTGCACTTTAACCTGGGCCGGTTTGGTATTGTAGTTATCATGAAGTCTGTCTGTCCTTCTATACATAATCCAGTTTTAGCACAATAGTTTATCTTCATGAAGACCCTGACCTTGTAGTTATCACGGAGTGTGTCTGTCCTTCTATACATAATCCAGTTTAAGCACAATACTTTATCTTCATGAAGACCTTGACCTTGTAGTTATCATGGAGTCTGTCTGTTCTTCTATACATAATCCAGTTTAAGCACAATACTTTATCTTCATGAAGACCTTGACCTTGTAGTTATCATGGAGTCTGTCTGTCCTTCTATACATAATCCAGTTTAAGCACAATACTTTATCTTCATGAAGACCTTGACCTTGTAGTTATCATGGAGTCTGTCTGTCCTTCTATACATAATCCAGTTTTAGCACAATACTTTATCTTCATGAAGACCTTGACCTTGCAGTTATCACGAGTGTGTCTGTCCTTCTATACATAATCCAGTTATAGCACAATGCTTTATCTTCATGAAGACCTTGACCTTGTAGTTATCATGGAGTCTGTCTGTCCTTCTATACATATCCAGTTTTAGCACAATACTTTATCTTCATAAAGACCTTGTCCAAGATTTGTAATTTATGGAATCAACTTAAGGAATATTTTTGGTAATGTTTTGTAGCAACATAACCCATGAAATTTGCCGCTACATTCATTGACATAAAAGGTTCTCTTTATGAATACCTCCAATGAGTTTACCCATAAATGAATGGCGTTCACCCAGTTCTCACAGTCATGGGACTAAGTCAGGAAATGATTTGAGAATTGAGTTCAAGCACAAATCATGTAGTATAGGTTCAACTAATGAATGAATATCTTGCATCAGTGCAAATGAATTACTATACCTAGTTCTTAAGGTTACCAGGTAAAATAGGAAAATGTCTTGATAACATTAGTTTTTAAGCAGAAAAGCTTTTGATCCCAAAATAAGAACAAAATTATAAACGTATTCATCAATCTTCTCCATTGTGGAGATATTGCCTTCCTATAATATTCTTCACAATACGTTCCTGCATTGTGGAGATATTGCCTTTCTATAATATTTTTCACAATACGTTCCTGCATTGTGGAGATATTGCCTTTTTGTAATATTCTTTACAATACTTTCCTGCATTGTGGAGATATTGCCGTTTAATAATATTCTTCACAATACGTTCCTGCATTGTGGAGATATTGCCTTCCTATAATATTCTTCACAATACTTTCCTGCATTGTGGAGATATTGCCTTTTTATAATATTCTTCACAAAACTTTCCTGCATTGTGGAGATATTGCCTTTTTATAATATTCTTAACAATACTTTACTGCATTGTGGAGATATTGCCGTTTTATAATATTCTTCACAATACGTTCCTGCATTGTGGAGATATTGCCTTTTTATAATATTCTTCACAATACGTTCCTGCATTGTGGAGATATTGCCTTTTTATAATATTCTTAACAATACTTTACTGCATTGTGGAGATATTGCCGTTTTATAATATTCTTCACAATACGTTCCTGCATTGTGGAGATATTGCCTTTCTATAATATTCTTCACAATACGTTCCTGCATTGTGGAGATATTGCCGTTTTATAATATTCTTCACAATACGTTCCTGCATTGTGGAGATATTGGCTTTTTATAATATTCTTCACAATACGTTCCTGCATTGTGGAGATATTGCCTTTTTATAATATTCTTCACAATACTTTCCTGCATTGTGGAGATATTGCCTTCCTTTAATATTCTTCACAATACTTTCCTGCATTGTGGAGATATTACCTTTCTATAATATTCTTTACATTACTTTCCTGCATTGTGGAGACTTTCTTGTATTGTGGAGATATTGCCTTTCTATAATATTCTTCACAATACTTTCCTGCATTGTGGAGACTTTCTTGTATTGTGGAGATATTGCCTTTCTATAATATTCTTCACAATACTTTCTTGTATTGTGGAGATATTGCCTTCCTATAATATTCTTCACATTACTTTCCTGCAATGTGGAGACTTTCTTGTATTGTGGAGATATTACCTTTCTATAATATTCTTTACATTACTTTCCTGCATTGTGGAGACTTTCTTGCATTGTGGAGATATTGCCTTTCTATAATATTCTTCACAATACTTTCCTGCATTGTGGAGATATTACCTTTCTATAATATTCTTTACATTACTTTCCTGCATTGTGGAGACTTTCTTGCATTGTGGAGATATTGCCTTTCTATAATATTCTTCACAATACTTTCCTGCATTGTGGAGATATTACCTTTCTATAATATTCTTTACAATACTTTCCTGCATTGTGGGGACTTTCTTGTGTTGTGGAGATATTGCCTTTCTATAATATTCTTCACAATACTTTCCTGCATTGTGGGGACTTTCTTGTATTGTGGAGATATTGCCTTTCTATAATATTCTTCACAATACTTTCCTGCATTGTGGGGACTTTCTTGTATTGTGGAGATATTGCCTTTCTATAATATTCTTCACATTACTTTCCTGCATTGTGGGGACTTTCTTGTATTGTGGAGATATTACCTTTCTATAATATTCTTCACATTACTTTCCTGCATTGTGGAGACTTTCTTGTATTGTGGAGATATTACCTTTCTATAATATTCTTCACATTACTTTCCTGCATTGTGGGGACTTTCTTGTATTGTGGAGATATTACCTTTCTATAATATTCTTCACATTACTTTCCTGCATTGTGGAGATATTACCTTTCTATAATATTCTTTACATTACTTTCCTGCATTGTGGAGACTTTCTTGTATTGTGGAGATATTGCCTTTCTATAATATTCTTCACAATACTTTCCTGCATTGTGGAGACTTTCTTGTATTGTGGAGATATTGCCTTTCTATAATATTCTTCACAATACTTTCTTGTATTGTGGAGATATTGCCTTCCTATAATATTCTTCACATTACTTTCCTGCAATGTGGAGACTTTCTTGTATTGTGGAGATATTACCTTTCTATAATATTCTTTACATTACTTTCCTGCATTGTGAGACTTTCTTGCATTGTGGAGATATTGCCTTTCTATAATATTCTTCACAATACTTTCCTGCATTGTGGAGATATTACCTTTCTATAATATTCTTTACATTACTTTCCTGCATTGTGAGACTTTCTTGCATTGTGGAGATATTGCCTTTCTATAATATTCTTCACAATACTTTCCTGCATTGTGGAGATATTACCTTTCTATAATATTCTTTACAATACTTTCCTGCATTGTGGGGACTTTCTTGTGTTGTGGAGATATTGCCTTTCTATAATATTCTTCACAATACTTTCCTGCATTGTGGGACTTTCTTGTATTGTGGAGATATTGCCTTTCTATAATATTCTTCACAATACTTTCATGCATTGTGGGGACTTTCTTGTATTGTGGAGATATTGCCTTTCTATAATATTCTTCACATTACTTTCCTGCATTGTGGGGACTTTCTTGTATTGTGGAGATATTACCTTTCTATAATATTCTTCACATTACTTTCCTGCATTGTGGAGACTTTCTTGTATTGTGGAGATATTGCCTTTCTATAATATTCTTCACATTACTTTCCTGCATTGTGGGGACTTTCTTGTATTGTGGAGATATTACCTTTCTATAATATTCTTCACATTACTTTCCTGCATTGTGAGACTTTCTTGTATTATGGAGATATTGCCTTTCTATAATATTCTTCACATTACTTTCCTGCATTGTGGGGACTTTCTTGTATTGTGGAGATATTACCTTTCTATAATATTCTTCACATTACTTTCCTGCATTGTGAGACTTTCTTGTATTGTGGAGATATTGCCTTTCTATAATATTCTTCACATTACTTTCCTGCATTGTGGGGACTTTCTTGTATTGTGGAGATATTACCTTTCTATAATATTCTTCACATTACTTTCCTGCATTGTGGAGACTTTCTTGTATTGTGGAGATATTGCCTTTCTATAATGTTCTTCACAATACTTTCCTGCATTGTGGAGATATTGCCTTTCTATAATGTTCTTCACAATACTCTCCTGCTTTGTATTAAATGATGTCTTATCATATGTGATACTTGAAAAAGTGGTACATTGCATTATTGCCAACTAGCAGCAAATAAAATGAAAGTGCTGCCAGCTATTTTGCAAGGTTCCTGTTTAATCATTGGCAAAAATGGTTCTGTGTACTACTGTATTTGATATTTTTGACTGCCAGGTGCGATGGTAACCCTGCATATAAAACAATCACGAGATAATTAAATCAATAAACAGTTATAATTTTTTGAATTTGTAATTTGTAAAAGATATTAAAAAACAAGGTTATTGATTTATTCAGAATTGAAGATGGAAATATATTTTCTGAAATGATAAATACAATTACATTTACTATGGCAGTCAGTCATTTTCTGCAGCTGTTTCTGAGTTTCTGGATATCTTTGAAGAATCTCTGAAGAATTTTCTTCTATAAATAAAATCTACCTGTCTATGTACCTTAATGGCATAGTGTGATAATCTTGTATATAAAAAGCAGTTAATTGGCATAATTTGTAATTAGAATAATTTGATCTTATTTGAGATGGTAAATAGAGGAGTATATTCCTAATAGCAATGATTATTTCATAGTTCAGTGTTCAGTTAACATTCCTCCGTTACATGCAGTGATGCCATTTGTACTTTGATTATGAACACCTGTTTCATATTTTCTCCTGAGTAAATAGATAATGCTAATTGTTAGGCTACATGTAAGTAAGTGTTCTGTTTGGCTTTAATTGTATAAACTCTTTAAGCATTTGATGCACTGTGAAATTAATTAGTGCAAGTTTATACAGTGTGTTTCATCATCGTGGTGATAATATCCTTTCATACTGCATTCTCTGGACCTTTTAGGTAGTGTAGTATTAGTGCAAGTTTTAGAGATTTGTGGAGAAAATTCCTCACATAATGTAATCCATTTGTTTTCATCAACTATATGCAAATGATTGAATTCCTTTTGGTTCCTTAACCATTAAATCTCGAGCCTGTTCAAAACGTGACTGCAATTTTTCTGAACTTTTCACAACTTTCCTTTCGTTTCTATAACTACAAGTTTGCTTTTTATGAATGCTAAGACAATAAACTTCTCAATGAAAAAGTGAAAATAAAGAAAATATTAACATAAATATGCAATTTTGCAAATTTTCCTCAAAATTAGGTCAAAATTGTTCAATTTCTGGTTTTGATGCGATAGCATCAGGAACCTATGCAGTCATGATGGCGTGTGTGTTTATGTATGGGTGTGTGTATGTGTTTGTAACGGCCAGCTCGTAAATGCGATATCTGAAGAACAGTAAACTAGATTAATGTCATATGTGGTACACATAGCCCATGGTCAGTAAATGAACCCTATTATTTGTAATGGTGATGTCATGCATATTAATGAGTAGGTGGGACTTTGTATTAGAATGTGGAAATGCTCATATTTTAAAAATCTTATGTCTGTTTTGTTTCATATTTGGTAAAATTATGATGTTAGCTGGTGTGTACATGTTAGTTGAATAAAAATGTTTAATTTTATTAATATGCATAGTTATTATGATTTTGCTGAAAAGAGCGTGTAAACATGTCATCTCAAGAACGGTACACTGGATTCATGTCATATTGGCATACCGATAGCACATGGTCCGTAGATGTACCCTATTGTTTTTGATGATGATGTCATATGCATATGATGAGTGGGCGGGGTTTAATGTAAAAATTTGGAAATGCTCATATTTTAACAATCACATGTCTGTTTTGTTTCATATTTGGTACAATTATGGTGTTGGTGTGTTCATTGTGTAAAAGTGTTAAATTTCATTACTATGCATAGTGGGCATCACCTAATGATTTTCCTGAAAAGAGCTTGTAAACATGGTATCTTTAGAATGGTATACTGGATTCATGTCATATTTAGGACACTGATAGCCCATGGTCCATAGATGTGCCCTTTTGTTTTTGGTGGTGATGTCATGCATATTAATGATACGTGGTGCCCAATGTGGAAAGCTAGAAATATTATAATAATCGCATGTATGTTTTGCTTCATATTGGGTATGATAATGATGTTAGCTGGTGTGTTCGTGTTCATGGTATAAAAACGTTGAATTTTATTAAAAGGCTTAGTGGGCGGGGCCTAATATGATTTTGTAAACAAAAAGCTCGTAAACATGATACATGTATCTCAAGAACTATCCGCTGGATTCATGTCATGTGTGGTACACATATAGCCCATGGTATATAGACGTACCTTATTGTTTTTGGTGGTGATACCAAGCATATTAATAAGTGGGTGGGGCTTGAAGGATTATTTCGGGTCAAGCAAGTCTATCTCATATAAAAGAGGACTCAAAAGAAAGAAAATAGTGAAAAAAGCATTCAACAATCTTATTCCGTTAAGGAGATATTTAGGTTTAAAGTTTAGTATCATTTGTGTAGAAATGATTGAAATCAGACTAGTTGTGATGTCATTACCTCAGATTCATCAGTCTTTATGTATTCTATCATATTTTGTCCTGCGAATTTGTGGCTTAAAATCCATGGGATATGTTAGAAAAGTAGTAAAACTTAATCTGGGAAGGGTATTTTGAAAAACCACCTGAAAAAAGATTTGAGGATAAAAAATTTAAATAGTGAAAAAATTAAATAAAGCTTTCTTTAAAAGACATTAACAATTGAAGAATGTGAGGATGAAGACACAACCTTCCAAAGTAGAGTTACTGCACCAGTCATTTCTACATAGATGAAATTGCAGGACAAAATATGATAGAATACACAAAGTCTTTAAGGAATCTTAGGCTATGACATCACAACTAGTCTGATTTCAATCAGTTGTACACAAATGATACCAAACTTTATACGGAATTGGATTTTTGACATTAAAAAAAATATTTTAAAAAAATTGTATGCTAAAGTTTAATTCCAAATTCACAACCACTTAATGTAATATCTGGTTTTAAGTTGAGCAAAGGGTTAACAGCTCACAGCTCCTACATAGTTATGAAGCCATGTTGATAATTTTGGCCATGATTTTGAGAAAATTGCCGTGAAAAGATGGCTGCATGGCTAGCTACAAGTAAATGAAATCGTACCCACATAGCGTGTTCACGATTAATCATTTTAAAGTTTTACTAAACGTTTTGAAGAGTTGCGAACGATTAATTGCTAATCGTTATCAACACTTTACAGCATATTTTCTTCCAAATAAGCTCGAAGTTGGTGCTATTTTTAAGAGAACAATTATGCTGTAATTTTGTGCATACAAGTCTTTATTATTTTGAGGTGCAGTCGTGTTTCTCCTCTTTGATCTATCTCAGTTACCATGGTGATAGTGTTTGTGATGCATATACAGTAGTAACCTTTTCTCTCTTTATTTCTAGGTTGGTTCACTCCACCCAAAGAAGATGGTTAGTACCCAGTGCTTCACCAGCTGCAGGGTTTGGGTCCAATGGGATAACAACTTAACTAAGGATTTGGAAGAGTATCATCCAATCTATTTCTCCGTATTGTTAATGAACTGGTTGCATCAAAGGACCCATGTTGGACAAGTTAAGATTCAGAAGAGATGGTTATTCAGCAGCTCCCGGGGCATATTCCTAAAGGATTTTAAACTTGATCTAAATAGGTTTAGAATCAACTCATTGAGGCAGACTCTTGCAAAGGGAAGGAAAGATCATAGCTTTGATGTGTTCAATTTGAATGCATCTCATATTTCTTATTGTACATATTACCATGTAACATTATCATCTGTACAGAACTTAGATTTCTCAAAACTGATGTAAATATTGAAGACAAGTTTGTGAATAGGAATCTACTTGTACAACATACAACAATAAGAGTACAGAAGTATGTATGACGTTTTACAAGAGATACTTGACACGCGTTGTTCAATCCTTGATGCAGCAATAAGATCCTTAATGCTGCTGGTTCGATCCTTGCTTTCATGGTTAGATCCTGGATGCCATTAATCCTTGACACTCTGGTTTGAGTCTTGTGGAATGTGATCTGTGTTAATATACATGCACACTGGATGAGATAATGTACAGAACAGATGGATATCTTGATAGTTTGGAAGTCAACTTTGTGTCTGTAATAAGATGTTTTCAGGTAATCATGGATGTTGCAGGAAAGTCAAATTAATTTTGTTGTCAATCCAATCACTGAAATGTCAGTTGTTCACCAGCCTGCAGAGTTTGCAAAATGTGCATGGAATTTTTTTAAGCCATGGCTAATGGGCTTTAATCATATTAGTTACTGTGTTAGGCTACCTAAGCTAGGTTTTGTCAATCGCAGTGTTTTGGCCTAGATAGATATCTTGGTGTTTTTAGGTAAATGGTCACACAATTTTCAGATTGTGCTCCAAAGATTTAAAATGCGTGTAAGATGGCCTTCATTTTTATATCTGACTCCTGAAACATTGTACAGAAGATCATCCATGCGCCTTTACAAACTCAGCACAATTTAGTTTTGTCGGTGGTTTTTTAAATGCTGTCTTTACTTTGGTTTCCTTATATTTTCTAATAGCTTTAAGATTGTAACAAGTTTTAAAGGGAAAATGTATTTTTGTTAGAAGCATTTCCTCTTCCATATCTTGGGGTATATTTTTAAACCTTGTTGTTATTTACAACAAAAAGTTCATTTTATAAAAAACAATGTTTTAGCTTATATGGTAAATTCCCATTTTTATCAAAGGTATTTATTTCTTCTTTTAAAACTCAACATTTCTCTCCCCCCCCTCCATCACAAGTCATGGGAGTGTCAACTTTTGTATTGAAATTTAAACATGCAAAGTCATTTCTTCTCAAGAGGCAAATACTCAGCTGCTTTGTAAGTCCCTCTGAGCTAAAAAACATCAATGTCATGAGTGTTTTAACTAGGTGATGATATCTAAAATACAGGTTGAAAACAGCAAATAGCAAAATTGAATTATGTGTAACATATGCTACAGTAGGTGATAGTTCAGGACATCTCAGAAGAGCTTCTGCATATACATGAGGCCTCTTCACCTTGCTGTGTATCATACTGTACTTTTCATAGTATAGTTACAGTAGATTCGCAGCTTTTTATTCGTTAGTTCAAATAGGTTTCTTTTGCATCAAACTGATGATCTTGATGAAAGTGGGGGAACCAAAGATGGCATTGTAGGGTGTCCCACAATCCCCTGTAAAAGCATCCATGCCCTCTTACAGAGCAGTACAAAGAATAGGAATTGACCCTGTAATATTAGTATAAGATAAAAGAAGGTACCAGAATATTGGAGCTGTTGTGCAAGCCCTAGAAGGGCTTCCACCATTTCGTTGGTGTTCAGTAATACAGATTTTTGTAGGCATGAAAAAACTTTTTTGATTCAATATGAATGCTGGTAAAGGTGATGACTAATGAGGTACATGACTACCTGCATCTCTCTTTTTGTTCTTCCACTTCTCAACCATAGATATCCAATCACTTTGTTGACTGTTAAAGGTTTCATCATCAGAAAAGTTAGTGACACTTTATTTTGTTAAGTAAACTTAACAAAACTTAACTTATGTGTTTGTTTTCTTGACAATGTAAGACGGTGGTTTAAAATATATTCAAGTTTCATCCATTTGGTTCTGGAGCAGGTCAAGAATGAGATATCTTTTTGCTAATATCGTTGCATCCTTACACAACAAATATATAATCACTAATGAAACAAAGTTTGTACACGTAAGGTATTCTGTGGGTAAAGTTATGAAGATTTGTGAAATTTAAGTAGACATATCTCACTTTGTATCAAGTTTTAAGAGTACTTACGACTCACAAGGATGTACTAAGTCATGCTCTTACTCAGATTATTGCAAGGAGACCAGTATCCTCAGTACTGTATTCCCAAAGTTGACTCAAAAAGCAATGCATAATGTAGCAGAATCGTCCAAAAATTATGATTTACCTGGGGTCAAAGCTTGCTTTGCCTTATTTACTGTAAATGAGATACAACAATTAAGACAAGTTGATAAGAATGAGTGACTAATGTAGTATAACAAAGGGTTAAGATTAGTCACAAGCATGTTATTTTGGTCAACACAGTTTATTTTATAATCATTACATTGGTAGCCTTGTTGAAACAAGGAAAGTTGCCTTAGCTGACATTTATTTCATTTGACTTCTGTCATTTCTCTGAGATGAAGTGAGCAATAACTTTTTTAGTTTCAAGTGCAGCCTGTTTTACTAGGTTTGCTGGAAATGATAAGTCTCATAGGTTCTTTTCCGCTAATTGATTCAATTGGCTTGATTTAAACTTTTTGCTGTATTCATGTGATGAAGGTGCTTTGATACAGACACAAAACGTTACAGTGAAAATATCATGATTGTGTATTTCTCAATATTGTTTTTCTTAGCTCAACAAAGTTGAGTTTATAAAATGAGAACTTTCGAGTCATAGTTTTTGACCAAAGACTTCTTTCTCAAATTTGGCAGTCTTGAAGATCGTGAAAATCTCCACACTAGGTGTATTCAGTTTTTCATTTACTGTTTGCATACCTGAATTAGAGCAATTTTCATTTTCATCTTTTTCATGAAAATCTGCAGTAAAATGTGGAAAATATGTGCTGATGTTTAAATAATTGAACAAGAAATGATAAGACACCAAGGAGGTACTACCAGGGACTGAAGCTTCTTTCTCCTGGTAATTTGAAGGAAGGAGACCCTTTCCCCCTCCCCCCTACCTGTTGGTAGAATACCAACTTTCAAAGTGTCCATTCATTTTGTAGTTCATATTCAGCTCCATATTGGGTTGGGTAAAATTAATAAACTTAGTAATATTAATAAGAAATATAAATACTGAAGCTGTAGCATATGGCACTTTCATCAACGAAAGATAAATTGTGTTTTTTCTTTTCTTTCACAAACTTTAGTTTTCTTTAAATAAAAAGTTATTGCCTTATCTTTATTGGTGCAAATGATAACAATTGGGGGAAGGGGGACTGTTTATTTATGTGGGTAGTTTATTAAGAGCCTCAAGGTATATTAGATTTTAAGTCATATTGAAAGTGATGATTATTGAGCATCATGGAAACTAGAGTTGTGTAATCAAATCACTCTACTGTATATCCAGTATTATGTACCAATGTAGCTTGATGCCACACTTTATATGTAATATATTTATGATCATAGGTGTTAGAACAGGGTATTACACTCTGGTACATCCATGTCCAATGGCACGTACACTCCGGGACATCCATGTTCAATGGCACTTACACTCTGGGACATCCATGTTCAATGGCACTTACACTCCTGGACATTCATGTCCAATGGCACTTACACTCTGGTACATCCATGTTCAATGGCACTTAGACTCCAGGACATCCATGTCCAAAGGCACTTACACTCCGGGACATCCAAGTCCAATAGCACTTACACTCTGGTACATCTATGTCCAATGGTGCTTACACTCCGGGACATCCATGTCCAATGGCACTAACACTCCGGGACATACATGTCTAATGGCACTTACACTCTGTGACATACATGTTCAATGGCACTTACACTCCAGAAGATCCATCTTCAATGGCACTTACACTCCGGGACATCCATGTTCAATGGCTCTCACACCCCGGAACATCCATGTTCAATGGCACTTACACTCCGGGACATACTTCTGGACAGTGACAGTGTATTTGACATTATCAGTCGTCTACTCATACATACATTTAATGGCTATCTGGCTTAAGGAATGCTGGCCACTATTGTAATCAACTTGAACATTCTTGTACAGAGCTTCCCAATCCACATTGTGGAAGGCAACTATATTGAAGAAGTGTAAACCTTTTGTAATTGTGGTAAATTGAGTTTACATCCCTGTGGTTTGAGTAACTAGAGTAATTTAATTTTTTGTAAATACCACCCAGTAAAGCTCCAATTAGTGGTGTACCTCCTGCTACACCCCATGTTGCTTATAATTGAATCAAATCTGTATTTTATTTAGAGTACTAAAATTATGTTGTCTGCTCAGATTGGTTGCATATAGTGCTAGACCATTTTTCTGTTACAATTGCATATTTGAAAATGTTAAATTTAAATCATGTTAATAATGTAATTTGTGGTGACACATTTTTCAATCTTGCACATTGGTGGATGTATTTAGAACTATCAAATTCCTCATGCTTCTTAGTATTAGAAGTTAACTTGAACCTTTAGTATCAAAACTGCATAAACTTGAAAGGAAGCCTTGTATTTGCAATACACAACATTATTTCTGCAGATTTGGTGTATGCACCAAACAGACTCAGAGAAATTACTACATAAGAAACAGAAAGATAGAAGGTACTCTACATACTGTAGCATGTTGTTTTATATGTAAGGTACTGTACCTTTCACAAGCTAAGTATACAACACAAAACCCCATGGATGCTGGTTTTTTTTTTTTTTTTATTGTCAATAGATTCAAGGAGAACATTTCTAAAGACTGCTTCAAGGCCTTAGATGTATAGAGAATCATTGGTACAATTGTTTTAATTATTAAAACCCATGAAAATAGAATTATCTACTGGTAAGCTCAATTGGTAAAGCATCCAAACCTACTGGTTAGCTCAATTGGTAGACCACCTAAACCTACTGGTTAGCTCAATTGGTAGACCACCCAAACCTACTGATTAGCTCAATTGGTAAACCACCTAAACCTACTAGTTGGTAGAGCATCCAAATCTACTGATTAGCTTAATTGGTAGAGCACCCAACCCTACTGGTTAGCTCAATTGGTAGAGCACCCAAACCTACTGGTTAGCTCAATAGGTAGATCACCCACTTTTCAGTCTGTAGGTTTTCAGTTCGTTTCATACCAAAGACTTTAAAATAAAAATAGGTCCTGCTGCCCTCACACTTGGTATTTAATATAAGAGATTGGAGCAGGGTTTTAGTACCGGGGTGGTTTAACGATTGCTGTGCTATGCATGATTGCTGTGCCATGCATGATTGCTGCGCCATGCATGATTGCTGTGCCATGCATGATTGCTGCGCCATGCATGATGGCTGCGCCATGCATGATGGCTGCGCCATTCATGATGGCTGCGCCATTCATGATGGCTGCGCCATTCATGATGGCTGCGCCATTCATGATGGCTGCGCCATTCATGATGGATGCGCCATTCATGATGGCTGCGCCATTCATGATGGATGCGCCATTCATGATGGATGCGCCATTCATGATGGATGCGCCATTCATGATGGATGCGCCATTCATGATGGATGATGGTCCGTGGGGACTTGAGAATGGTTTCAGTATATGAGACAATGGTACATAGCGTTTTGAGGCCTTAGCAAAAAGCGCTATATATAAATCAATTTATTGATATTATTATTATGATAATTATTATTTTTCATAGAAATCAGTCAAATATTGACCATTATTCTTGTCTTAATTGCAATATATTTAGGTTATTTTACCCAAATTTGTGATGTATGACTGGGCTTGCATTTGTTGAGAGTGATCACTTGGAGCTTATTTTTGCTCTTTACACCCAAAATTCAAGCTTTTGGAATCTAATTGGTAATCAAATAGTGGGAATTCATACCGCAGCTTTAAAGCCATGAATTTAAGTTAAGTGCTGTAACAGCTTTCGTCTTTTTTAAACGTGTACTGTAAAAGGAACTACATGTGTTGTCTGGTAGTGTAAATGATAAGTTTGTAATTTTACTTGCAGTTCCTTGTGTAAATTCAATTTTTCCTGTTTCATATTTGACCACTCTATGTTCTATGTATTTTACTTCCTTAAATATTTTATGTCGTTGAATTCACAGTTAAGTTTTAGTTTTAGGTCATCCACCATGTCATCCCAACACTGTTCAAATTTACATTCCGCCTTGCATTTTACTGTATAGCAGCTCATGTATATATTATGTTTTAACATCTTCATAGCAGATTGTTACACCCCACTGATTTATTTCACTGTAAAAAGCTTCATGCAGGTTGTTATTGCCATGAGGTGAGATGGGCTGAATAGCTTATTGTGTTGCTCTCTGTCTTAGCAGTATACATGTACCTGTAAGAAAACTTGGGAATGTAAACTGAAATTGGCTTTGAGCCAGGAACATCTAAAGGTTGTTAATCAAGTTATTTCCCCAGT
Source organism: Chiridota heheva (assembly GCA_020152595.1). Classification (NCBI taxonomy): domain Eukaryota; kingdom Metazoa; phylum Echinodermata; class Holothuroidea; order Apodida; family Chiridotidae; genus Chiridota; species Chiridota heheva. The sequence continues at coordinate 1,006,297 of JAIGNY010000962.1, read as the reverse complement.
AAATTTGTACTTTCTCTGAAGAACCGATACAATAGAAGTAAGTCTTGCCTGAAAGTAACTGAACATGATTAAGACTAGTTATAGAAAGATGGGACATAATAAAGTAGTTAAAAGTCTAAACATCAGATGTGCCTACAAAGTGCTCTTGTTGGGAAAGTGAAGGAATTGTTTGTAATCATGTATTGATTGGCTGTTATCACTAACCAAGCACATCCAAATTGTTATATTTGCAATTGCTATTACCAAACAAGAAGAGTGAAGAGTGAGGTGAAAGCTACATAGTGACCTTCAGTATTGTACTAACACACCCTTACCTTCAGCCTTCCTTTCGGTTATCAAAAAAGTACATTGGATCATGCATAAACGTGTGTACTGTGACATGTCTTATGTTCTGTGACACATGACTCATGCAATGTGTGTGAAACATGACTTAGGTACTGTGACACATGACGTTCATGTACTGTGACACATGACGTTCATGTACTGTGACACATGACTCATGTTTTGTGACACATGACTCATGTACTGTTACACTTGACTCTTGTGTACCGTGACTCTCATGTACTGTGACACATGACTCTCGTGTACTGTGACACATGACTTTCGTGTACTGTGACACATGACTCTCATGTACTGTGACACATGACTTTCGTGTACTGTGACACATGACTCTCGTGTGCTGTGACACATGACTTTCGTGTACTGTGACACATGACTTTCGTGTACTGTGACACATGACTCTCGTGTACTGTGACACATGACTTTCGTGTACTGTGACACATGACTCTCGTGTGCTGTGACACATGACTTTCGTGTACTGTGACACATGACTCTCGTGTACTCTCATGTACTGTAACAAATGATTCTCATGTACTGTGACTCTTTAACTTCTAGAGTCCCAGGGGGTGCAAAACGTGACTGCAATTTTTCAGATTATTATTTTTTTTAATTTTCACAACTTTCCTTTCCTATCACTTTAAGTTAGGATTATTCAATAAAAGATCGAAAATAAAGAAAATATTGACATAAATATTTATATTTGCAAATTTTAGGCAAAATTAGGTCGAAATTGCTCAATTTTTTTAAGCTTTACTATTTTTTGTGAACAATGAAAATGGATGCTTTGTTTAAATATTTAGATTGTTTGTGAAATTTTCTTGCCATTGATACTAGTTTTTTTTTTTTTTTTCCTTAAAACAAAACACGCAAAAACAATGAAAATAACAAAGCTGCACATTCGGTGCAGTATTCGAACCCGGGATGTCCACCTTGCAAGCCCGCTCGCTAACTGCTACACTACAATGCATATGTTTTAGTGTGTGGATTTGTGTGGACACTTAGGATGTCCACATTGCAAGCCCGCACACTAACTGCTACACTACAATGCATATGTTCTAGTGTGTGGATTTGTGTGGATACTTAAAGTATGAACAAAGAGTTGCTCTTTTGTTTTCAATTGTAAACGTGTGGACTAAGTAAAAGCTTCATGATGGTAGTTTTTGCATACAGCAGTTCTATTGCTATCAGGAACTAATTTTTGTCAAAAATTGTCTCAAAAAGGCTAAAAATCAAAAAATTTTGCTTGACGCTTGCCAAAAAAAGATATTGATAATAGGGGCAGTCACAATTTGACTGAAATTGGATGCATTGATGTCTTTGACGCTTATGGCTTTTCAGGCAAAAGCTACATCTGGAAGTATGGCAAGTAAGTATTTGAAAAAAAGAAATTAAAATTTGATGTACTTTTCGTGTTTACCCATTTTTAAGAGAGTTTACCCAAATATTCTCAATACAGCCTTCATCTAAAGTGTTAATATATGAAAGAACTATTCGAGCTCTTTCAAATGATACCAGGATCACCCCTGTAGGCTCTTTTGACGCACTAAAATATATTTTTTGAAATGTGCATGTCCAACCGGTTGTGTCACGACCATGTGGGAATCAAAGAGTTGGGCTTTTCTCATTCTTAAAATCATATGGAGTCTTTAAATGATGTTGGAGGGTGAATCCACAACAGTATAATTCGATTTTACAGAAGAGTGACCATTTTAAGGTCAATTTATTTTGTTAATGTCAAAAGAGCGTGTTATTTCACCTCTGAAAAAAAAACTTTGTTTTAAATTTAAATCAATTGCTAACACTCCCCAGGGTGCCTGTTTGTGCTGCAGCTTCAAAATAATTTGAAATGGAAAACATTTCATATTAAGATACAGATCAAACAGACCACATCTTCCAAACTGTACTTTGTTCAGTTTTGGCACAATTTCACTTGCTGAATCAGCGTTTTGCTCGTCTGTTTATATTGATGTTGGCTCTGTTACGCTTGTAGTGACTACCCCTTGTAACGTAGTGACTACCCCTTGTAATGTAGTGACTACCCCTTGTAATGTAGTGACTACCCCTTGTAATGTAGTGACTACCCCTTGTAACAGTGCACCTTTTTATGCTATAACAGTGTTGTTACTTGGTGGTCAATACACTCACACTTCTACATTAGATGCGATTCTCTGTTCTGCACCATTTTTGGTTCTTTTTAATTACTATGTGACAGGTTTAGCTTTGTATAAAATCTTGCATTATTCTATTACATATTGTTTCATTGATGACTTCCCTGAAAGTGGTATTTGTAAAAGGAGATGAGACTTGCTGGTAGCATTGATTTTATTTGTCAAGTTAAGAAGGAAATAGAAGTTGTTTTAGTCCCAATATTTTGTTACGATTTTAAGTTTGATTAGGTGGAGTATACTTAGATTTTGCTGGACAGGGAATTTAACAAAGTATCTAAATGAAAATTAAAAAGTGATGAAAATCTAAATGATGTTTATAGAAAGATACATGGAGTGGTGTGAATGGGACCACTCTGTAGTATTTTTCAAAGTTCTTACAGTACATTACCATCACAGGGTCATCTGCTTCAGCAGCATGAAATTATTTGTTACTGCTGTTTTGTAAAGATTTCATATCATTTTTACATATGAACAACGACTGGGTCCTATTAATGGTAATATCAGTAATTTTGCTTGGTGGTACAGTTAATGACATGATGACAGACATGCTTAGCTTTCAACCATGGAGCTACCAGTGTAACATTTATTTTTCCTACAGTACAGGTTATGAATATTCATCAGTTAAAAGGTGGAGGCCATTTTATATCTGGATTGTGAGGAAGTTTACTACTGTTATTCAACCAACTCTTACTATAACTAACCTTAAGGTTGTGATAAAAGAATTTCATGCATTTAATTCAAATTATTTTGCAAACTCCTACTTAATAGGAAGCTTTTGAGGTGTAGTTGGCTTTTGCTCGAGAATGCCTTAAAGGAATATTCCCATGAATTTTCATATATATAAATGTGTATTAAGTATATGTATATATATATGTTTATATATATATATGTATGTATATGTATGTGTATATATATATATATATATATATATATATATATATATATATATATATATATATATATATATATATATATATATATATATATATATATTATATATATGAAGAAAAAAAAAATATATATGTATATATATATATATATATATATATATATATATATATATATATATATATATATATACATACATATGTATGAGTTATTGCATTTCAAAGATTGTGCAAGTGTGTTGAACAGTAACTTCAGTGTACTGTGTGATATCATAAAGGCAAATCCAAGACAATGTTTGTGTATTTTCTTTGAAATTAATTGCATATTATTAATTGCCTCTTCCTAAATTACTGGAAACAATTTTTGTTTAATTATTTAGATGGGGTATAACTTGCACTTGATAAGAAAATGATCTGTCCATCTGCTCATAAACCTTACACTGCATGTAAAAGAAAACCATTTTTATGTTTAAAGAAATACATAAGAATTGTTTGGATCTGCATTTATGAAATCACATTTTACACTGCAAAGAAATCTTTGAACTGTAATACCTGCTAAGCATAATAAGGTATCAATATGTTTTTATTGTTTCTTTGATAGTCCTCTATCATATAAATCAACATTCATGGGAATATTCCTTTAAGACTTAGTGTGAAACTATTGCGGTAAAGATTTCATAACTGTTGTGTCAGAGGATTGATATATAAAGCGTTATCTTTGGACAGTTGTTACGATATACATTATTGAACAAATTAATCTGAAATGTAAATTGAAAGTCAAATAAAAAATGTAAACTGTGTAAAGATTGTACTATTTGTTCACTATCACCCTTGTATTATAACAGAGATCACTTTCATGATATTCTAATCCAATGAAATGAACAAGTGGATTTAATCCCTCAGGCTTTAGGCTTTGTCTGGGTGCTTAGATTCTAGAGCTCTCTCTGACACTTGTAACCCTGTTTACAATCTCATCAGGTATCCCAATTTCTCCACCCTCTTTGATAGGTCTACAACCATATCTCCTTTCAGCATAAGCATTAAATCTGACCTCCAACATCTCGACATTAACACCTCCACTCTTGGCACTTTTCTGGCACTCTTTTCCTCCATGGGCATGGTCGTACGAGGCGGGGAGGGGGCTGGTGCTATCGGTCGGATACCCATCTTAATCGGGCATGGAATCATGCCTGACTCATGCAACATAGGCTGGGTCATGCCCTCCCAACTCGGCAAGATGATGAAACTTGGGCACCGATCTTGTATAGTCTGGCAGTGTGCTGAGATGTAAACTGTACTTTTTAAAACAGTGATTTATCGAAATCATGCCGACCCCGCTAGATGTCTTAAAGTCCTCAGATTATATAGCTTCATATAGTTTCCTCATTTAAGGCATTGCAAGGGGACATGTTTTAAACCATTGAACATAACAAAGTTTGCCACGCATTATGGCGCCACCTGACAACAACATTTTGGGCGGAAGCTCCTCAGCTCTAATGAGTTCTTCGAAAATGACTTTGACTATCATGGACAATTTGACATGCTTGAAGATGTTAAATAATGCTTAGAGGACCGTTGACAAAGATGTATAATACCCATATGATCATCCATATGAACAAGTATGGTTGGGTCAAAGTTATTAAGGAACCTGCTGCTTCGTATCTTTAAGATATACGAAAATCGATGGAATACTGAATAACAGTTAGACAAGTATAAAACGTCAATCATATTTGATATAAATTTTTTTACGCCAGTGCACCACAACTGGTTATCAAAGGCCGTGGACATTGACTTGGTTGTCGATGTTATGTCTGTCCGTACGTCGTACCTGTGTTCTTGTCCGGGTCATATTAAGCGTTTCGTGATAGCATTTGTACTATCATAACCGAATACGCAGGCGACGACCCCGTCATTGTAATTGTGTGTTCAACTCTCTCTCGATATAAATTTGCTGGTTTTCCAGTGAATGTTAATGAGCAAGTGTACAATTGCACAGTACATGCACATCTGTACAAATTCGTGACTTCTCGAAACAGATGATATTATGGAGATTAGATAGATTAAATAAAAGCATAAAGAAAGAATCTATACAAGTTGCTTACATATTTTTTGCAGTCTCAGTAGATCTTTGGAGAAAAATAATAATACATTTTTGCATAAGAATGAGTCACTAGTCTGCCAATGGAACCTTAAGTGCTCACATTATTTATTTGCCTATTTGTCAGGAAATTGAACAGGAGGAGCCGCGCTGGTCAATAAAGTCAACGTCTGATGCAACGACTAGATGAAGATCGCATTTGTCCAATGACTTACAGACTATATTTATTACTATATATGCACAAATAGTCACCACCCTCGGCCCCCGGTTCGTACTAAATGGTATTATGCTAATTCAGAACACTGGATGTATAATTGGCCTCTAACATGTCTGCATGCTACTTTACATTAAGGTGTAATGAATAGGCAGAAACTACCAAGAAAAGTAATTCAACAAATCGTTCAACGACCAAGAATATGATCTAGACTACAACATTAATTGGGATGAGAAACCAGATACGTCCAGATTCGTATTGAAATGATGTCATTTTAGATTATATATCAAGACAGGAACAGAAACAACATAGAAGAACGAGAAAGAAATTCATGGAGTTGCTGATCTCATCACCTTAAACATAAAGTATAGTGGGGAAAATAGCTAACAGGGTCACTATAGCTCTGTGACTTTTGGCACAAATTAGTACATAATTACCCCCTAAAATCGCATATTTGACCTATGGCCTCTGACTTCTGACCCTGACCGTAATCACTGAAACAACTTCTAAACATTTTCACATTTGCCATATCCTACGTGACGTTATGACACCATTCATGCTCACAAGAATTGCATACCCACCTATGCAATTTGTAAAGATACCAAATAATTCTTTCAAAAGATACAGCCATCACCAAAAACTTGTTTCATTTGACTGTGACATTTGACCTTTGTACCTCAGAACCTTGGAAACAAAACTTCCGGGTCAGGGGTACCCGTCCACCAATTTTGGTTTGTGTGTGTGCTACAGTTTTTGAGTTATAAGCGACACACAATTAATTGTTTCATACGCACACAGTTCCCCATAATGTACATGTGGAAGGCACAAAGTTCCCCATAATGTTCTATATAAGACTGCGTACGTACACCCACGCACATACACACACACACACACACACGCACAACCCCCCTCCCCCCCCCTCCCACACACACACGGACATACCAGACGTAAAAATCGCCAAATTCTACCCGTTCCCAAAAAACCTTACCTCTAATATTAGGCCCCTGGAGGGCCCCACCAGGTCCCCTAATATCAAGGAAGGTGGCCATGTAGTTTAGGAGGTATAGGCAGTTATTTGCCTATACAGCAAAGTGACTACAATATCTTATTCCCACAATATCCTATATGTATATGGTATCTGGGTGATGAGATACTAAGCTAAGTCTTGGTACGCCATAGAATTTATTTGCCCGCCTATAGAAAAAATTTCAAAGTTTAGACAAAAAAATTGGGAATAGTTCTTTTGGTAATGGCTGATCAAACGTGAGATGTTTTAGGCTAAAGTTGTGATTAATTGCAGGTCGGAAAAAAACTTCTTCATGTAGTCTGGACTAAGTCGTTAAAATTCTGTACGAAATTTCAGTCACTGAAAATAATAAGTTTATTTCTGCTGTAGAATTTGATTGAAAAACTATACAAAAATCTTTCAGAAATATAGATATCGCTTTCTCATTCAAATAATTAAGGCCATGCATCTTGGAACCCTTTAATTAAAGTAGTAATCTCGTCTTAAAACAATTGCTTGATTCGCCAGCAATAAATCCGATACATAATAACAATGGCTTTTGTTTCTACTCCATGGTTTTATGACTCCAGGATTCCATTGCTGTCAAAAACATGATAAGCTGATTACTTGGTTAACCCTCTTTGTGCTTTGTTGCCGTATGGCTACACTGATTAAGTTCATTGAACCCTATGCCAATAATTGTTCATTTCAGTATTTTTTTGGCTTTGATGAACGATGTTGTCTTTTGACAACATATTAACACCAATAATAATTACGATTGCTGCCCTCTTTAACCATGCTGGATTCTCAAAATGGTGGCCTCCATGAAAATGTCAAGCTGCAAATAGAGCCTATTTCTCTTCAAAATATAACCCCCGCCATTTCTCCCCACCTTTCCATCCTCCCTCCCCAGGTAAGTGTAATTATGGAATCTAATACATCAAACAAGATAGATGATAGTGAGCATACAGATTCAGCATAAAATCCTGGCATAAAAGTATTATTTGGGTAATAAAACAGATGTAGCCAAATGGCAACTGGGAAGATGATGGGTTGTGCCATATGGCAGCATTGTCCCTTTGTGGCATGATAATTGGAAAGTAACTAAAGTCAAATGTGAATGGTATAAAGGTTTATCAGTATTTTGGCTGCTTACATCCAAAATATATATATATATATATATATATATATATATATATATATATATATATATATATATATATATATATATATATATATATATATATATATATATATATATATATATATATATATATATATATATATATATATATATATATATATATATATATATATATATATATATATATATATATATATATATATATATATATATATATATATATATATATATATATATATATATATATATATAAATATTTATATATATATATATATATATATATATATATATATATATATATATATATATATATATATATATACATATATATATATATATATATATATATATATATATATATATATATATATATATATATATATATATATATAGATATATAGATATATATATATATATATATATATATATATATATATATATATATATATATATATATATATATATATATATATATATATATATATATATATATATATATATATATATATATATATATATATATATATATATATATATATATATATATATATATATATATATATATATATATATATATATATATATATATATATATATATATATATATATATATATAATTATTTGACATTGACTCAACATCGATGCTCCATGTCCGGGTAAGTGGGTGGTTCATATAAAAAACAAGTGCCTAACATGATAAGAAATAAAACATGTACAAAGTTAATAACAAGTTCAAATATGTGTATTTCTTGAGACTTTCCAGAGCAATGTTGCCATATGGTTACAACTCGTATCGTGTATTATAAATCAAACTAATCATGAACTCAAAATTAGTAAATAAGAACACACAACATTATTAGTAATCAATAATGAATACAAACTAAAACAATATTATATGAAACACAAACAGCCAACAACGATAACACACAACAATTCTTTTCGTAAAGGAGTATGGATATCTAGAGGCAGTATGGGGTAAAATGGTTCAAAATATAAACTAAACCATGAAACCAACAAAACAATTCCAACAAAATTGGTTTACGATTAACCACTTGACCAGGATTTACAGTCAGTCGACGTACAGCTAGCTACAGTTACTTGCGTTAACGTACGTACGTCGGTCGTCTTTTGTCCGTTTTGATAATGGCGGACGGCAGCTGCCCATGCGCGCACAGCGATTTATCTAAGTCCGCACTCTAGTTCTTATATATAGCTCTATGGGTCAACGGCTGTAACTTCCTTAGTATTCATTATAGAGCAATCATTTTTGTTATACTTCATGGTTTCTAGGGTCACACAACTCATTTCTATCAATAGAATGCTGACTTCAAGTTGACCCCTATTGAACAAAACCATCACGTAGGAAAATGGTTTTGAACCCATTGGATGCCACCCCTCTCCCTCTTTGACGTTTTTAAGTCTCTTTGACTTAGTGTGCACATAATTATTGCCTTACGGATACAGCTATTTAGAGGTAGCTAATTACAACTTAACATACATTTTCGCATATCAAACGAAAGGTCTACTAGTCCTCTGTCTCCCGAGCACATACAATTTTCAAAAAATGTGTTGTTATAAGGCGTGATTCAACCAAATTGCGCCCCACTTTACGTAAATCATTCTGAAATTCTCAGATTTTGTTCCTCTGCAAAAACGGCTGTTTGAGTCTATTTAAATAAATTCGATCCCAAATTTGTTGACATTTTTAAAAAGCCTGGTCAACTCCCTATTGAACAAAACCGTCACGGAGGAAAATGGTTTTGAACCCATTGGATGCCACCCCTCTCCCTTTTTGACGTTTTTAAGTCTCATTGACTTAGCGTGCACATAATTATTGCCTTACGGATACAGCTAATTAGAGGTAGCAAAACGGCTGACTGAGTCTACTTGAATAAATCCGATCCTGAATTTTTGAATTTTTTGAAAAGCCTGCTCACCCCCCTATTGAAAAAAACCATCACGTAGGAAAATGGTTTTGAACCCATTGGATGCCACCCCTCTCCCTTTTTGACGTTTTTAAGTCTCTTTGACTTAGTGTGCACATAATTATTGCCTTACGGATACAGCTAATTAGAGGTAGCTAATTACAACTTAACATACATTTTCGCATATCAAAAGAAAGGTCTACTAGTCCTCTGTCTCCCGAGCACATAAAATTTTCGAAAAATGTGTTGTTATAAGGCGTGATTCAACCAAATTGCGCCCCACTTTACGTAAATCAGCAGGACCACAAGAAAAAACCTGTCAAAGGGTGGATGAACTCCTAATGAGTCACCGGCCATCCACGAATACCTGCTGCCTTGCAGGAAGATGTTGGTTCGTCAAAGGCTATCAAAGTAAACTGTATGCACACCGGCAGAAGGCAAGCCACTGTTGTATTTTCCTAAGTATAATCATGATGCTCCAAACACAGAATAAGAGTAACTGCGTGAATGGGGTTCCAAAATGGAACACCTCGCTCGGTAGGGACAGCTATGTGCGGAAGATGGCACCCGATCGTCATCCAACGACTAGCCGTAACAGTTAGCCAAAAAGCATAGCAACATGGAACGTGAGAACAGTGATGCAGAAAGGTAAACTAGACAATATAAAGCAGGAAATTAAAAGGATGGATATCAATATACTAGGTCTCTCAGAAGTTAGATGGAAGAGAGCTGAATCTTTATCATCAGACGGTTACACCCTGGTGTGTTCTGGAGGAGACCATCACCAAAAAGGAGTCGGTATCTTGTTGGATTCTGCAACTACGAGATGTATCAAAGGCTTCTGGCTAATATCTGATCGTGTCATAGTGGTGAAAATACAAGGTACACCATTTAACATTGGCATTATTCAGGTATATGCGCCAACAGCTGAATATGAAACAATAGAAATAGAAAAATTATATGAAGAGGTAGAAAAAGTCAAACAACAACTCAAATCACAGGATATAAAGATTAATTGTGATGGGCGATTTCAATGCCAAAATTGGAAACCGCAAAGTGGAAGATATTGTCGGACCATTCGGACTAGGGTGAAATAAATGACCGTGGAAAAAGACTGGTTAAATGGTGCAGAGAACATGACTTCATAATTGCCAACACTTGGTTCGAAAACTACCCAAGAAGACGTTGGACATGGAAGAGCCCAGGAGACAGAGTCAGAAATCAGATTGATTTCATACTGACTCAAAAATGGTTTCGAAATTTAGTTAAAACAGCTAATTCAATTCCCGGTGCTAATTGTGACAGTGATCATATTCCTGCCAAATGTAAAATCCAAGTAAAACTTAAATCACTTAAGAAACCTAAAAGGGAACCTAAATTACATAATCAACCTCTTAAAAACTGATCCAGACATAAAAAAGCGATTCTCAGTTTCAGTGAAGAGCAAATTCCAAGTTCTGGAAAGCCTGACTGAGGTTTTCCAAGTTCAGGAAAGCCTCACTGAAACTGATGAAATGTGGCAAAAAATGAAAGATTCAGTTACAAAAGCAATGAGTGAACAGATTCCAAAACAGGCAAAGAAGGATTGCAAAAGGTGGATGACGCAAGAAATCCTGGACTTAATGGAAACAAGACGGTTAGCAAAGGATGATGATAAAAGATATCATAAAATAAACAGAGTAGTAAAGAAAAAATGCAATGATGCCAAAGAAACCTGGATCAATCAACAGTGCAAAGAAATTGAGAATGCACGTAACATAAACAGTAAATACATGCATGAAAAAGTCAGAGAACTAACAGGAAAATGTAACTGTGCACAGACAGGTTGCATTAAATCAAAAGGTGGTACCATCCTCATGGACAAAGAGGACATCCTACACCGATGGTCAGAATACATCGAATAACTCTTTGATGATAACAGAGGAGAAAAACCTACCATTAAAAAGAACATGGAGGGCCCACCGATACTAAAGGAAGAAGTGCAAAGAGCCATCAGTAACATGAAACATGGCAAAGCATCAGGACCTGAAAAAATGCCAATGAAGTTGTTGTGGCTCTTGATGATGTAGGCATTGAAACTATAACTGAGCTTTTAAATATGTTATATGATACAGGAGATATACAACCAGATATGAGCAAATCTATCTTTATAACATTACCCAAGAAACCAGGTGCAACAGAATGCAAAGTACACAGCACCATTAGCTTGAGCCATATCGCAAAGGTCTTGCTTCGTGTTCTAATGTCCAGGATGAGAAATAGTATTTGGCCAGAAATTTCAGAAACACAATTTGGTGTTGTTGTAGACAAAGGCACTAGGAATGCAATATTTACACTATCAATGATCATGATTTATATTTATGTTTCATTGATTACTCCAAAGCCTTTGACAAAGTCAAACATAAAGATCTCTTTGAAATACTCAATAATTTAAACATTGACGGAAAAGAACTTAAGAGTTATAAGAAACCTATACTGGGCCCAGGAAGTAGCAATAAGACTTGAAGGAAATTACAGTGAATTTAAGGTAATCCGAAGAGGATTCAATCAGGGGTGTGTTTTGTCACCAGATCTTTTCAACATTTACAGTGAAACAATACTTCGTAACATCGACAGTCTCGAGGGGCTGAAAGTTGGAGGCCATAATATGAATAAGCTACGTTATGCACACGACACGGTACTTATATCAAAGTCAGAAGAACAACTGCAGTCTCTTCTGGATAAAGTTGGAGAGGAAATTGAAAAGAGAGGGCTGTCTCTAAATTTAAAGAAAACAGAATAAATGGTGGTTTAAAAAAAAAACATAAACCCATTATGTAGTATACGAAGCCAAGAAGAAATAATTAAACAAGTACAACAGTTTAAGTACTTGGGCTACACACTAACATCAGATAGTCGGTACATTAACGAAGTTAGAAAACGCATTGCAATTGCCAAAGACATGTTTACAAAAATGAATCAAATTCTAAAGAATAGAAATATTAGAATGGACCCGAAAGTCCGTATCTTGAAGGCATGTGTATGGTCTACTCCTCTCTATGGCTGTGAATGTTGGACAATTACCAGTGACATCAAGAAAATCTTAGAAGCTACGGAAATGTGGCTCATTAAGGAGAATGTTGAAAATATCTTGAACAGAAAAGAAAACAAATGATGATGTCCTGATAGCTTCGACATGGACAGGTCCCGACTCAATGTCATGAGAAGGAGACAGATGGAATTTTTCGGGCATGTTTATCAGGAGGGTGGGCTGGAACAATTTGCAGTGTGTGGGCAAATTGAGGGGAAAAGACGCAGAGGAGGCAGTGAGTTAAATATGTCCAAAACTTAAACAACTGGGCAACCAACGACAGCCTAAGTAACATTAAGTGTATGCATTTAGCTTTAAACAGAAGTGAGTGGAGGGCCATGATCGCCAGAGAGAGAGAGAGAGAGAGAGAGACGTAATAATAACAACACGTACATACGTAATGAGCTATTACGTACGAACGTGATAGTAATACGCACGTATGTAATATGTTCCACCATGGAAAGGGATAAAGTCATACGTCTCTACTTTGATTTAGGGTTTAATCAGAAACAAAATCCTGGATACTTGGCCATAAACATATAAAACGAATTATGAAGAAACTTTCTTTGTATCGACGGAAACATTCAGACATTGTGATGTGGCCATTTTTATCTTGGACAAATTACGAACGTCTTGGCAGTTACATAAATATCATTGGATGCACTCAAAATGTGTGGCTAAAGAACTGAGAGTATCACAAAATGATATACGCCTCAAGCGATATACAAAGAAAGTTTCTGCATAATTCGTTTCAGATGTATATCTGTCTATGGATTACAATTATCCGATGTTTGCAGCCAAGCAGAGGTGGCGGAAGATATTTGAATCTGAGGGAGGGGACAGGAACTTGGTGGCACTTTCCAACTGTCGTATTTTCAAAGCATATAGCATAGCAGTATATCTTTATATGGTCAAACCTCCCCCTCCCTCCTTCACCCATGGAAAATGTATATAACTTTTATAGGCCCCAAACTTACTGGTGACCCATTTTCTCTTCTTCTTTTTAATCTACAGATTCAAAACGTTTAGATATTTTGGTCCAAAATATGGTAAAATATAACAATTTTATATCAAAATCTACAAAAAGGAACAGTTTTAGATCATAAGTCTTGAACTCCGAAGGATTTAGACTTAGAAATCATGATGAGCAATTGTGTTGGTCGTGAATCGGAATATACAGCCTAAAATAATGTGAAAAGCAAATACAGATAGGGATCTTTAGAATTATTCAGGAAGCCATCATTTTCTTGCTGAGAATTAATATTGAAGTGTGAACTGACTGTACACTGTGTTCTCAATCTTTGCTCTCAATTTGTGGAAATTTTCATCCGGGTTTTGTTTTTTCATTCCGGCTGGGTTTTACCATATTGTTGTTTATTTACATTTTTCCCTACATATTTTTAATTTTGTTGTTTTCATTAGTTTCATTATTGTCATTTTTTTGTTGTGTTTTACTGTTGCTTGTCTGTGTGTTATACTGACCAGCTAACTCTATCCTATTATGTACACCCTCTTGCAGTTGCTGTAAGCTATGCCTTGGTATTGTTGTGTTAGGCTTTGTTATCTTTTAAATTTAAGTGTATAGGCTTATGAGCTGAGTGTAGGATAGTATATTGTGTGTTAGAGTTAAGGTATTTCTTTAGGTACTGCTGGGCTTATTCCTCTTTTGGGTCGTTGCTTTTGGTTTTTTGCTTCTGTTAATTATATTGTATGATCATGAGAGTTCTATTTGTTGTGAAAGCTGTAATATGTGGATTGATTTCCAGGAGTGGGAAATTGTCCCATCCCTGCAAATTGAGTAAATTCGGGGAAAATTGTGGGGCTCATGGGCGAAGCCTTGCTTGGGTCCAGGGGCGAAACCCCGGAAGCTCTGAAGATTTCTTAATTTTTGTGTCACACAATGGTGTAAAATCAACACATGTAAGTGTAAAGAAAATGTAAGTAATGAAAAGAAGACAATTTCATATTTGTTTAAATCTATTCAGATAAGTATTTGCAGAATTTCTCTGCAAATTGAAAAATTTGGGGAAAATTGAGGAGTTCATGGGCGCAGCATTGGAAGCAGCGGCGTATGAGCGTATTCGATATTTGGGGGCCAGATTTGATCATTTGCCTCAACAAACCTCAGTACCAAAATGTATGAGTCTCTTATCACCATCCAAAAACTATTTATCAAGGAGAGATGTAATTAAAAAGTTTGGTAAAATTTGGCACCATTTGATAATCGCAAAATAAACGAAACTTCCGAGAATTGAGGGAAAAATGAAGGAAATTAAACAAAAATTAAATCAAATTTAAGAAAAATGAAGGAAATTGCACAAAAATTGAAGTAAACTTCCACAAAAATTAAGGATATTTTATGAAATTTGAAAAATGAAGCTTACACAATAATTGATGCAAATTTCACAAAAATGAAAAGGAAGTTGCACAAAATATTTAAAGCAAATTTCATGAAAATAAAGGAAATTTGAAGCTAATTTTCCAAAAATGAAAGAAATTTTTCGAAAATTGAAGTAAATATCCCGAAAATGAAATAAATTGCACAAAATTTTAAACAAATTTCTCGAAAATTGAAGACAACTTCTGAAATATTTCTGAAAAATTACGGGAAATAAAGGAAATTGCACGAAAATTGAAGCAGATTTCACGAAAATGAAGAAATTTCCCTAAAATTGAAGAAAACTCCTCTAAATATAAAAAATTGAACAAAAATTAAAACAAATTTTACGAAAAGGAAGAAAATTGACCGAGAATTTATCGAAATTTATCGAAAATAAAGGAAATTGCAAACAAAATTGAAGTAAATTTCCCCAAAATAAAAATTTCCAGATAAAAATATCCCATAGATTCTGACTGGCTGACTGGACTCGTCAAAATTAATTCATTATTGGGAGAACCAAACTGGTACTTTCCTCCTCCCAGTAAATTTTTGGGGGGCCCTGGCCCCCTAGCTTCCTGGTTTCTATATGCCTCTGCTTGGAAACTTGGGTCCAGGGGTAAAGATTTCTTGATTATGATGCCCCACAATTGTTTAAATTCAACACAAATTTCCAAAATGTACTGATGAAAAAAGACAATATCTAATTCAAATATTAAAATCTACTCAGAGAACTGGATAAGCATTTAGGTTACCATTTCTAAAGAGGCATAGGGCAATAGGAGAAATTTCCCCTGAAATTGAGGAAACTCAGGTTCATGGACGAATCCCTCTTCTGAAGATTTCTTGTTTTTGATTGCCCTAAAATGGCTGAAAATCAACGAAGAGTTCGCACATGTAAATCGTCGGGTCCGGGGGCGAAGCAAAAGTACGGATCTATGAGAAGAAGTCCAGGGGGCGAATAAACGTCAAAATCCATGAAAATATTCCTTCGACATTCATTTTCAATATTTCTCCTCTTTTTAAATCTCAATACAATATTCAATGTCATTTTACCTTTCAGATTTGTTCGGCAGATCAACCCAAGGCCAGAAAAAGGGTCAAAACAGAAAGAAGAAGGGGAAAGAAGTATTGAAGCATTCGTACCAAAGTACTTGCCTTGGCCAATACCATAACAAACTTCCACAGTGGGTGGATTGTATAGAGAGTCTTAACTCTTTACAGGATTATTCCCATGATTTTTCTTAATCTTTTATATGATTGAGGACAATAAAATAAACAAATTTATTTCCTTTATTGCACAGCCTTTATCATATACATTATTATGATAATTCATGGAAATATTTCTATTTAGAACAGAGTTAGCCATTTATAAAAGGATTATAGGGGTAATGAACAGGTAATGACAGCATCATTTACTACAAAAACATTTCAAAGTCTGTTCGAAAAAAAGCATTTTACTGGGGTTTTTTTAAAGCAGCACTTGACTGAGAAGTAAGGGTACTCGTTTTTGCTTATTTCAAAGATACATCATCCACAACAGATTGATAAACCTAATGCTTCCATAGCCCACAGATGACGTGATGGCAAAGGTCACTTGAATATTCATATTAAGCAGAAAATTGCTATACCGTTGCGTGCCATAAGCATTTGAATTTTTTGGGGACCCTTAAAAGTACGCCCTCACTCTTCGGTCCAGTGCTACTTTAATCATTTTTCAATGGCCATACCATACCTCTCTGTTTTCTTAGATAATTTCATTGTAATCTGTCACAATTCTTTAAATGAGAGAGGCTTAATTTTCTTCATTTGATTTTAACTCTTCATGTTCAGACTGAAAACTAGATAGATTACTTTGAATTTGAAGAGTTTGAACTTGTATTTTTACATGAAAACCTCCAGACTGAAAATGCTGAAGTTGTTGAATGGTATACGTGATACCATGTTACCATTTGTCTGCCTGTACGTCCACACAGGGAGTTGTTAAGAACTCCCTGATTCACATAAGTTTGCATTTCAAAGGGATTCCAGATGAATCTGCATTAAGCTGTCAGTCGGAAATTATGTAGATAATTTGGTATGTAACTTGACATGTCAAGTCATGTTTGTTTCTAATGGGGTTAATCAAATGAAAGTTAAGGAGTTTGAATGTTTTACTATTATATCAAGTCATCTGGTAGACAGATTGAGAGAGCTGGTGTACAGTAAAGTATGGAGCTATTAGCTGTTTCAGTTAATAGCTCCATGAGTGAAGAAAGGGACAGCAAGTTGGGATGAGGTGGGAGATCAATTACAGTATATCAGTATATGAGTTGGGTTGGAAGGTGAGTGGAAAACTGGTAAATGAAGGGAGGATGTTTTTAGAAGAGAGGGTGTATTTTTGAGTGGAAGGTGGGTTTTAGAGTGGATGGTTGGTTGTAGAGTGGATAGTGGGTTTGAGAGAGGACGGTTGGGATTAAGAGTGGAAGGTGGGGTTTTAGTATATTCTAATTGTTTATGCAGTCAATTTTCATCAAGGATATATGTTCTTTCTTTAAGCACCAGTCAATGCAGTTTTATAGCTGAATGGAAGAATATTTGTAGCCAATCTATAGGTGCGAATTCACATATTTCACATAAGTGAGCCTAAAATTCACAGAGAAATACAGAAAACAATCATTAGATCAGTTTGGGCAATTCTTATACCTAAATGCTCCCAGCTTCAGGGAAACTGCTGGGTGGTGCTTCAAACTATATGTTACAATTGGGTCTGTTTGGTTAAAATGTTTTCAGGAGTGTTCAGGGTTATTTGGTTTTTAAAACATCTCATATATTGTGATTCTTTCAAGTAGGGTACACAAGTATAATAAGATGTTCCCGTACTACAATTCAATATTTGTGGATCACAACCACAAAACGTCGTGGTTTTGTAACTTTTGCTGTTCATTGGAAGATTTCAATCTTGTCATCATTTATCACCATAAGCCTAGTTGCTTATTGACACACTGCTTCAGGTCATTGATTGGATAATGGTGGGTTTTGCTGGGTTGTAGAATGTAATGTTAATGTTATATTTTGTGTGTTAAGTGTAGTATGTTTTATGTAGTTTTTTAATGTAGTATGTTTGTTTACATATATTGAGTGAAAAATAAATCTTCTTGACTAAACCTATTGTGATGTTTTCAAGCTGTATTGTTGCAATTTTAGCATAAAATGTACAGTCCAGCATTTACAGTTAAATTAGGGAATACGGTTATCGTAAATTTTACGGGTTTTTGTATAGAAAAACTGCCAGACTTTTACCGGTTTTTTTTTTGTTACGGTATACGGTCCAGCATTTACGGTATCTAAAATCTACGGACCAGTATTTACGGTATTTGAAATCTACGGTCCAGCATTACGGTTTACTTAAATTTTACGGTCCAGCATTTACGGTATTAGAAACCTACGGTCCAGCATTTACGGTTTGGTAGAATTATACGGTCCAGCATTTACGGTTTGGTAGAATTATATATACGGTCCAGCATGTACAATATTTGAAATTTACGGTTTACTTAAATTGTACGATCCAGTATTAAAGGTATTCGAAATCTACGGTCCAGTATTTACGTTTTACTAAATTTTCACGGTCCAGCATTTACGGTCAAACTAAAATTTACAGTCACATTGGGAAATACGGTTACCGTAAAATTTACGGGTTTTCGAATGGAATAACTGCTGCCATGACTTTTACCGGTTTTTGTTTACGTTTTTGTATTTCTTTATTTTACAGTGCACTCAGGCAAACCATTCCACTCATTAAGAACTCTTTGCGAAACGCTAAAACGCCGAATATCTATCCGTGAGAAATTGTTGGTTCACTTCAAACTGTGTGTCACATGAGTATTAGCTGAAAACATACAAGAAATAACGGGAAGTCAAAGCATCACTACAAAATAGGAATTAAAAAACTTGAATCATATCGCCACGTACTCTTCTCTACTCAAGCGTAGTCAAACCAAAAATTTCCAACCTAGATTCATAAGAGAAATTTCTTACTTCGGGAATAAGTCTAGTGGCTCTTTGCTGAACCTGCTCGAAAATGAACTTATCCTTCTCATGAAAGGGACTCCAAGCCTGAATAGCATACTCAAGATGAGGTCTGAATAACTGCTTATACAAATTAAGAACAACCTCTCTACCTAGAAAACAAAATGAAATTCTTCTAATCACACCAAGCATCCTATTTGTCCTTGCAGCTGCTAAGGCACACTGTAAGGCTTCAGATTGCTAGTAATGACAACACCTAGATCCATTTATTGAGCAACACAACCAAGATTTAAACCATTCATGCAGTAATCAAAGGCCAAATTGCTCTGACCAAACTGAATAAGTTTGTATTCAACATTGAATGACATCTGCCACGTTTGGGACCAAGAAACTAACTTATCCAGATCAGTTTGCAAAAGTGAAGAATCACAAGCATCATCAACAATCCTGTACAGCAATTTACAAATCCTGGAGCCAAGGGAAACATCAATATCATTAATGAAGATTAATAAAAGAAGCGGACCCAACACAGAACCCTGAGGAACCCCACTTGTAACCTTCTTCCATGGAGATACTTCAACATTAACAACAACTCTTTGTGACATGTCAACTAACCAAGAATTTGTCCAACTGGCACACTTTCCTTCCACACCAAACGCTCTTGTTTTTATCATGAGCTTGCCTAACGGAAGCTTAACAAATGCTTTTTGGGAGTCTAAATATATAACATTCATATTATGACCAGAATCAACTAGTTTAGTAACATCATCAAGAAACTCCAATAAATTAGAAACACAAGACCTCTATGAATCCATGCTGGGACAAATTCAACAAACCTTTGACCAGTAAATGATCTAGTACAACATCCTTAACAATAGACTCCATGACCTTGCATACAACGTGACTAGTAAGACTCACTGGCTTATAGTTACAGGGAACAACAGTGGTCAGCCTTTTTTTTAAATAGAAGTGGCACTAGCAATTCTCCAATCACTAGGAACAACACCAAGATTAAAGCACTTTAAAAAAATAATACTCAAGGGAACAGAAAGAACATAAAAACACTCACGTAAGACAGCAGGTTGTATACCATCTGGACCGGGTGCTTTATTCAGTTATTTGAATTCAAACCCTTCAACTTCTTAGACACAACATCAACTGAACAATCAATATCCTACTAAAGAGTGCACACTAAGATAATCTAAAAATCAGTAGCAAGGGACTCCTTAGTAATACATCGGAAAACATCCCATGCTTTACAAGGATCTAAGTCACAGGGCAAAGAATTCTACTCCAATGACAAATTATCCTAAAGTGCAGCAAAGTCAGCATTTTTAAAATCTAAAACCAATTTATTAGCTGGAGAGACCTTTGTGAAACAATACAGATCAAAACTATTGAGGTCATAATCACTACATCCTACCTTACCGCTACTTAGCACATTTCTAATCATACTTTCTGCACTACTGAAAATCAAATCAAGACAATTACTACCACGTGTGGGAAACAACACATGCTGGGTTAAAAAGCAGTCGGATACAACTTTCAGACAATCTTTACCATGTGGACCACCAGTACAAAGATTCGAACCAATGTCTGGAAAATTAAAAATCCCCAAAACAATAACCCTCCTATATGCAACTTTCCTGAAGCAGTCAAGCAATTTCTGGATTGTTCTCAGGACTAGAATTTGGTGCTCTATACACAACACTAACAACCACTGAACTACCAACATCGCCATCACTAATAAGCTCACACCATAGGCAATTTGAAAAATTAAAAGCAAACTGAGAAATCCTATCTATACAAATAAAATTGTCTTTCACAAACAATAAAACACCACCTCCTCTACCATTGAGAATATCTAAGCTGTCTTGCCTAATAAGTGAGTAACCTGGAACATGTATCTCTGAATCACCAATTTCACTATAAATCCAACTCTCAGTAATACCAATTATATCAGGTATACTAATTGAAACTTCAGCCAGAAGCCCATCACGCTTATTCAAAATGCTACGAAGATTTGAAAACATATTCTTAATTATACCACTAGAAGAACAATCCCTATCCCCAGAAACATGCCTGACTGGCGGATTTACGGCCCCCCTCTCTTCTCCTCCCCCCCCCCTCCCCCTCCCCCTCCTGTATCCTAAAATTTAATGCGCAAGTAAGCAAGCAATGCGAATCCAAAGCGTGAAAGGCGGGTTTTGAAACTAAAACATTTAAAGAACTATTTTATGGGGACCCCATAGAATATTTAAAGAACTATTTTATGGGGTCCCCTAAAATATTGAAAGAAATATTTTAAAAGATTTCTACTTTAAAATTTTAATGAAAAATCTGCAAGGATTTCCCACAAAAGTGTTCTTTAAAACTTTTAAAGAAAACCTAATCTCCAAAAGCTTTCTTTAAAATGTTTTCGAAGATTTACCACAAAAGTTTTCTTTAAAACTTGTCCATCTTCCCCACCATTCCCCACCACTCCCCACCTTCCGATTAAATTCTATAAATAAAAAAAACCTCCTTCTCCACCTTCCCCACGTCTGATGAATTGTCCGAGATTATCCAAGGTGGGAATAAACGCGAAGAAGCCTCCATATTGGAGGCTTTTATTATTGGAGACTTTTTTTCCATTTTTATAGGTGAAAATAATTCAAAAATGATTTAAAGAAAAGAAATATTTATATATATTAAATCATAACGATTCAAAAACATATTTTAGATGAACCAATTCCGCAAATTTCGAGACCAATGAGCGCAAAGATGAGTATAATAGAAAATATAAAAAGTAAATTACCTACGAAACTTAAAAGTAAATTGTCGGAATGGGAGAAAGAACTTTTAGAACACGTCAATCATATACCTAAAAAAGTGATTCCGCTCTAGAATCATTTGAAAAAAAGATTTAAAGTTTATATCCAAATAAGGATAATTTTCGATTAAAAGAAAGCGAATCCGCGATAAATAGCTTTGCTACTCAATACACGATCAATGGTAACTCAAATTATGATTCTATATCTTTTTGAACGCGGCAAAATCGCTTATTTTAGGATTATCTAAAAAATAATCCGCAAACAAAAGTTAAAATGATTTTAAGAATGTTTTATGGAAAAAATAAATATTAAGGATACAAATAACTCAGTAGTTTAGGCAAATTTTCATTCGAATATTAAGATTATTTTGACCGGAACGAATACCGACGAAATATACGAAGAGATGACGGACGAAATTTCAGAAAGACCAACAAATTTTCAGAGGCTAGGTAGTGGATGGAGATTTAAATCTATAAGAAGTTTAGAAATTCACCTAGTCAATTATCAATCGATTACGGGTTCTTCTTTTATTTCTCTTCCGAAATTTCTTTCCCTGAAAAAGGAGATAATTAATTCTAAAAACGACGATTCCTAATGTTTTAAATGGTGCATTACCAGAGCTTTATAATCGGTTAAAGCAAATCCGCAACGAGTGACTAAGAAATTGATACTCCAAACCAATGATTTTAATTGGAAGGGCGTACAATTCCCCATCGATTTAAAAACGATACCTAAATTTGAAAAACAAAACAAATCTATTTCGATAAACGTATATGGTTATCGAAATAATGGAGTATACCCATTGAGAATAAGCGAATATTCGTCGAGAAAGAACGTCGTAAAAAAAAATTTAATTTCGGACGAAGAAAAACAACACTGCTGTCTTAATAAAAATATAAGTCGATTATTATCAACCCCAGTAATCAAAAAGAAATCTAAAAGGTATTACTGTCGCAGATGTTTAAATTCTTTTCCAACCAAAAAATCATTAAATAAGCATCTCAAATATTGCAGTTCAAAAGAAGCGCTTAAAACAGTATTTCTGAAAAAAGGAACCGTTTTATCTTTTACAAATTTTGATAAATCTATGAAAGTTCCTTTCGTAATTTACGCCGATTTTGAATCGTTCGTAGAAAAAATAGATTCCTGCGAACGGAATCCGAAAAATAGTTATACGAAGCAATATCAAAACATTCTCCGTCGTGAGTTTGTTTTTATACTAAAAGTTTTTATAACAAAGATGATAAATTGATTCGATATACGAAGAAAAAAGAAGACGACGATATTAGTCAAACATTTATGGACAGCTTAGAATACGAGATATCTCAATTATACAAAAATTATAAAAAAATCAAAACGCGATGATTCTTATGGAAAAAGATGAAATTATTTTTCGAGAATCTACCATTTGTTGGATTTTTCGAAATCAATTTACCTCGGACGACAACTCGATTAAAAAAGTTAGAGATCACTGTCATTTCACCGGTAAATATAGAGGGACCATGCATAATAAATGTATTCTAAACTATAAACAAACCAAAATTTATCCCAATATTTTTTCACAATTTATGCGGGTATGGTGTCCATTTATTTATAAAAAGTGTGTGCGTATGATCTGGGATTATATCTTGTATAGCCTATAACGAGGAATAATATAATAGTTTCTTCAAAAAGATACCGGTAGATTTTTGACTCGATGAGCAATTTTTGGAAATATTAGCTGAGATTTTTGGATAGTTTTAAATTTATGCCTTCCGCATTATCAAAATTGGCGTGCAATCTCGGCGAGGATAAATGTTTAAACGTTAAAAAATACTTTAAAGGCAAGAATTTAGATTTAGTATTAAGAAATGGAGTTTATCCGTACGATTATGTCGATAAATTAGAAAAATTAGACAACGATAAATTACCGCCAAAAAGCGCTTTTTATTCGAGATTATGCGACGAAAACATTACCGATGAAGATTACCACCACGCTCAAAAAGTCTGGAAGTGTCTTAAAGATAAAGAATATGAGGAGTTATCACGACTTATCATCTTATGACCAACGTTTTATTACTGGCGGACCTTTTAGAAAAAATTTGGGACGTATGCGAGAAAAGAAACAATTTAGATCCCGCGTGGTATCATACATCGCCGGGATGAGCTTGGGTCGCAGCTTTAAAAAAAAAAAAGTGACGTAAAATTAGAATTGCTTCATGATTCGGATGATGTTGTTGATGTTTGAAATGGGAACTAGAGGCGGTATTTCGATGATTTCGAACAGATACTAATAACTCGTATATGGGCAAAAAATACGGTAAAGACTCGCGAGATAATTTACCTCGACGCCAATGATTTATACGGGTGGGCGATGAGCGGGTCTCTTCCGACCGACGGATTCGGAGAATTGGATAAATGGAAAAAATATCTGTGTAACTTAAAGTGGATTTGGATTATTCTACGAGCCTTCATGACGTCCATAATGATAATCCTTTAGCTCCCGAAACAAAACGCCCCGATAAAGTCGATGAATTAATTCCAAACTTGATGAATAAAACGAAATATGTCGTTCACCACGAGGCTCTTAAAAATTTCCTCCGCTTAGGATTAAATTTTTAAAGATACACGAGGGAATTAATTTTAACGAAAGGCCGTGGGTAAAAGAGTATATCGATTTAAATACCAATTTTAGGGCGCGATCCAAAAATGATTTGGAAAAAGATTCCTTCAAGGGCATAAATAATTTTGTATTTGGCAAAAGTATGAAAAATATCAGAAATTATAAGGATATTAGATCAGTAAGTTCCGGGAAAGAAGCCACGAAGCTAGTCAAGAAACCGAATTATCAACATTGTACAATTTTTAGCGAAAATGTATGCGCCATCCACATGAAAAGGACGAAAGTGGTATTTAATAAGCTGGTTTATTCAGGAAGGTCTATTTTAGATTTGAGTAAAACTTTAATGTACAATTTCCATTACGACTATACTTTAAAGAAATATGGCTCAAAAGCGAGAGTTTTATTCACCGATACGGATTCTTTATTTTACGAGATAGAAACCGAGGATTTTTATAAAGACATATTTTTAGACGTGGAAAGATTTTCTGATACGAGTAATTTTCCATCATAAAAGGATTTAGTCAATAAAAAAGTCCCGGGCTTTTTCAAAGATGAAGCCGGAGGAAAACTTATCGTAGAGTATGTCGGTCTGCGTCCAAAAGCGTATACCTTTAAGACGCTCAAGGAAAAGAGGAAAAGAAATGTAAGGAAATTAAAAATAAAAAGTGATATAAGTTTTGAAGATTATAAAAATTGATTATTTACAAGAAAATCTTAGATGAGAAAAATGAATATAATACTAAGTCATATACACGAAATTTTTACCGAGGAACTTAATAAAGTAGCTCTTTGTCCGAACGATGATAAGACGGTAAGAGGGTTATCGGGGAAGATAAAATACATACTCTCGCGTATGGACATTGGCGTTTATCTGAAGACCTCGTATTATTGTCCGTGGACCGCGAGACGAAGTAAATTTTATTATACGTCGATTACGTAATGATTTTTATTATTTAGTACGTTAGTCAGAATTATATATTTTTTTTTAATCGAAATGACTAAAGTTTTTAATTCATTGAAGAAACATTTTATTTATTTTTTTATCTTTATATCTCAAAATTACATTTCCGCCACTAATTTAAGCTAAAATTTCTATAGAATTTCCTGGTTTCAATCCGGAAATATTTCTAGCAAAAATTATATGATAATCTCTCGCCCCCGGGGGAATATTTTTTTTTCTTTAATAACATATTATACGATATTAGAATCTCTTTAGATGAGTTGTAAATAATAGGGCCAAAAATAGGTATCAGATTTTCTGTACCGAAAGGATTCGACGATCGTTTAGAAATTTTCTAACGCCATATATTCTCGCCATAATTTGGTGGAATGGCTATTTGAATGGTATTATATTCGTGGGAAATTGTGTTTCCCTCGACCGTTACACCCCATCGCAAACAATTTTCTAAAATCGTTTATAAATAGTTTGGGTTCATCTAAGAATAGGTTAAACCTATTCCCAATATTAAATAAAAGTCTAATTCAATATTTAAATTTAAAAACTTGAATATAAATATTAGATGATTGACTATCACGAAACGCTTAATACGACCCGGACGAGAACACAGGTACGACGTACGGACAGACATAACATCGACAACCAAGTCAATGTCCACGGCCTTTGATAACCAGTTATGGTGCACTGGCGTGTCTACCCACCCCAGGATTGAACCCGGGGCCTCGTGGTTTGTAGACAGGTATGATAACCGCTACACCACAGTAGGTAGATATATAAATATTATTCCACATATCTCTATTTATATTTTTTTTTTTACGATTACATCCTCAAATCCGGGAATAACAATCCATCCTTGGTCGATTATACTGCCCCTCTCCGCAAACAATCTAAAATCGTCGTAGGTTAAAGTATTTAAATTACTTGAATGATTGACGTAATATTTACTCACCACGTCGGAAGTATTCTCAGATTCGAAATATGTATTATTTATCAGTATTCAAATCGATATCGCCAACCATTCTCCCGCCGGATAAAGATGATTTACAATTGTAATCTTTTTTTTCTTTTAATGATGCTATTTGACTTCCAAATTTATTGACGGACATTTTTTTAATTATTTATAAATAGTCTTTAAATGTATTAAGAAAAAAAACGATTCACAGTAAAATCAAATACGTAGTTTTGCCGGATAAATCTCTGAATAATTTTAAATTGTCAGACGCGGGTAAAAAATGTAATATTCTTTTTTTCAGAGGCGTATTCCTGCGTGATACCTTGCCAAAAAGAAGTAATAAATCGGAATGTGGAATATTAAATCTTGACGACACAACCGGAACCAGTGGAAGTTGGATTTGTTGGTTCCGGGACTCGAAAAAATATTATTTCGATAGTTTCGGTCTTTCTCCACCCATAAAATTGATTGATTACCTGCGCGCCCCATTTTTTTTAAATAGCGAGCAAGTCCAACCTAGGAGCCAAGGCTTTTGAGTTCATTTATGATTATACGTATTGAAAGAAATGAGCGACGGTGTGAATCTACAGCGAGTCGTCAATTCGCTATATTAACTACTCGTATACTTTAAAATCCGTAGTAGATTTAAAAACTATTTAAAAATCTAAAAAAATGCCACTTAGCAAATTTGGAAATTCGAGGAAAGTTTTAATATCTTCCGTGGGTGAAAATATAGTAACGCCGACTTAAATTTGTAATAATTTGTTTAAGAAGAGACGGCATTAATTTGATAACGGGAACCATAGACTGGGGAATAAATACTATTAATAATTAAAAAAATCCAGAAGGTGATCGAGATGCGGCTACAAAGGGGTACGTAGATGATGTCGTCGATGATAAATTCAACATGAGCGGCGGGACGATGCACGGCTCTTTACTAATGGATGAAAATAGAATTGGAAATATGGATGAGCATTTAGCGACCAAAATGCGACCACAAAATGGTATGTGGATGATGTAGTCGATCTAAAGTTAGATAAAACCGGCGTTGAAATTATGGGCGGCCGTTTGGGCAAAAATTAAAAAGATAGAAAAATACTAAGAAACATGAATTAAAAAATAGAAAAAAAAAGAAACCAATAAAAAAGAAAAGTATCTAATAAACAAATAAAAAAACCTTTAGATAAAAAATGAATAAAAAGAATTCAATACAAAGTAAATTTAAAAGAAAAAGAAATAAGCAGAAACGTATCAATTAAAAATGTAATGAATAAAAAAGAAAGCAATAGAAAAAGAAAAATATCTAACTAAGGAAAATATAAATTGAATATGAAATAGATAAAAAAAAACTATACAAAAGAAAATAAATGCGGCCGTTTGGGAAAAATTAAAAAGATAGAAAAATACTAAGAAACATGAATTGAAAATGAAATTTAAAAAACCAATGAAAAAGAAAAGCCTCTAATAGATAAAAAGAACCTTTAAATAGAAAATAAATAAAAAATAATTTAATACAAAGTAAATTAAAAAGAAAAGTAAATAAGCAGAAACGTATAAAATAGAAATAAAATGAATAAAAAAGAAACCAATAAAAAAAGAAAAGTATCTAATTAAGGAAAATATAAATTGAATATAAAATAGATAAAAAGAAAACAATACAATAGAAAATAAATAATACGAAATATATCATATGGAATTTTAGAGAACAATGAAGAGAAAGCAACAAAAATAATAAATAGAAAAGAAACACAACTACAATTATAAGTTGATAAGATCTTATAACACTCAATGTTCCACTACAATAACAAAGAATATAAAAATACTATACAAACAGATAATATATATCCCAAATAGATTTCTTTTTTCTCTAAATATGCAAACATTACTATATCTACAAAACAGTGATAAATTTTAAACAGAAATATAAGTGCAGACAGCCTTTTATCTGTTTATCATAGAAACAGAAATGTATAAGTACAAATAAAAATATATGAATAAAAAGCAAATTATAAGGAGAAAAAAATAAAAGAATATGTAAAAAAGAGAAATGTGCGCAGCACTTTGCGCACCACAATGCACTTCACCAGGATTTGCGCCCAGGCGTGATGAGTGTGGGCTGACACTAGCGCTCGAATGCGTTATGTATGTGCAATGTAATGCTATGCTCAGCGTGAAGCCAACTTTTAAAGACCCAGGGTTTAAAACATGAAAAAACAATTTATCGGAATTTTGTTTTCAAAATTAATTTGAACAACTTTCCTTTTGTTTTCTACCACTACAAGCTTAGTTTCTATGAATGTTAAGACAATAAACGTTTAAATGCAAAAGTCAAATTGAAGAAACTATTGACAAAAATATGCAAATTTGCACATTTTATGCCAAAATAGGCCAGTTCTTTTGAGCTTGTATTTTTCTTGTAAATAATAAAAAATGAGGATTTTGTTTACATATTTAGATTGTTTGTGAAATTTCCTTTCCATTGATACCAGTCTATTTTTTTTCTCAAAGCAATAGATGCAAAAACAATGAAGAAAAAATCTTATTAATCACCGCTGCAATTTCTAGCGGAAAAGGGACAGCCACGTGATCCAATGCGGGGATCGAAACTCGGCCATCGCGTGCTGTGCGCTGAGATTTGCCACTAGACCAAAGTGTCTACCACGAAATACAAATGATTGAAAATTACTCAGTAGAAATGTGGTTAGAGAGGAGGTATTTGCTCTTTCTGATATCATTTAAAAGTACATGGCTTGACCTTTCTTACAATACATTTCACGTACGGTTGGTGTATTGCGATCAGAACTCACAGTTTTTCAACATTTTGGTCTAAAAAAGGGTAAAAACCATCAAATTTGGCACAATTTTTGCAAAAAAAGATATCGATGGTAGGGGCAGTCAAAATTCGACCGGATTTGGATTCTTTGATGTCTTTGACAGCTGTTCACGGCATTTTAAGCAAAAGCTAGGTCTAGAAGTACGGCAAGGAAGCTTTCGAAGAAAAAACGTTTTTATCTTAAATTGTGTGCATTTGTTTAATTCTCTGATTTTCATTCCCATTTTTTGCGAAATTCTTCAACACAACTTCCTTTAAAAAGTTATATTTTCTGAAAGAACTATTCAAGCTCTTATAAATGACAGCAAGATCACTGCTATGGGCCTATTTGACAAAAAGTGTGTCCCTATTGAGCTTGACACGCTTGGTCTGGGTATTTAGGAACCTCATGTGGAAAAAAAGAATACGGAAACAAAGTCCAACCCGTTATTTGTAGAGGCTGTAGGCCTAATTAGAAGGGCAAGATAAATTTTGTCGGAAGCAATAGAATGGAGTGCCCCGGCTAACAGTACCAGTACCCTTCGATACCGTGGCTCAGACAGCTGTACCGACCGCACCTTACTGCCTGCAGGCGCGGCCTGATGTAAATGTTCGAGTCGTACGTTAACAAAACCAATATGCATACATATAATATCTGTGGTGCGCAGTGAAACTGCTGCCAAGTATAATCAGTAACAGATTGAAATTGTACGCAACACATGTTACATTGCATTGTGATGCGCAAAGTGCTGCGCAGAGTGCTGCGCATATCTATTTATTTTTCCCCCCTTTTTTTTTGTACGTATATATTTTTTTGTACGTATATGTTTTTTGTATTTATAATTCTGTTTGTATTTAAATAAAAGGCTGAGACTATACTTACATTTCTGTTTAAAGATAAATTGATTTAAAGTTACACTGATTTAAAGATATATTGATTTAAAGATAAAGATTTAAAGACAAATTTAAAGATGAAATGCTTATAGAAGCATTTTTATTATTAGATATATCAATGTTTATATATAAGTTGTTATATTTGATGATATATTTTCTGTTTGTATATTACTTGGATTTTTCTATTTTTATTTATTTCATATTTAATTTGTCGTTTTTTTATTACTGTATACTTAAATTACACATTTGTTTCTTTTTATTTGTTTCATTTTCAATTCATATTTTTCTTGTTACCTTTTTTATTTTTTATTCTATTTATTGCATATTCAATTCATATTTTTGTATAACATTTTTTTATTAGTTTCTTTTCAATCATTTCATTTTTAGTTTATGTTTTTATTAATAATTTTTCTTAAATTCTTTTGTATTTATTTCTTTTCATTTATTTCATATTCAATCTATATTTTTCTTCTAACATTCTTTTTTTTTTTGGTTTCTTTTTCAATCATTTTATTTTTGATTTATGTTTCTTATTAATATTTTTCTCAATTTTTTTGTATTGAATTCTTTTCATTTATTTCATATTCAATTTATATTTTTCTTATAACATACTTTTTTTATTGGTTTCTTTTTTTGTTTATTTCATTCTTATATTTATGTTTCTTACTCTTTTTTTTTTGCCCAAACGGCCGCCCATATGAAATGACCGGCAATATAATAATGGGCGGAAATAAAATTAAGAATATTAGCGAGCCATTTTACGATAAAGATGCCGCTACGAAAAAGTACGTGGATACGTAATGAACGGAAGTGTAATACGCGATATTAGCGATCTGATTCTGGATAAAGACGCCGTTAATAAATAATATTTAGATGGAAAGCAAAGCTCAAAATTAAGCGTTCCCGGACCCATCAAAGAAAGAACTATGAAAGGGATATTAAGTATGAGCGGATATTTAATACAAATCTAAGCGCCCCTAGTAACGAAACAGACGCCGCTACGAAAAAGTACGTGGATAATAGAACGAACGATAAACTTTTGAAAAGTGGAGGAACGATGACCGGAAATATTAAAATTAGCGGGGCACGATTAAAAATTTCAAAACTCCAGAAGTCAATAAAGACGCGGCTAATAAAGAATACGTAGACTCTAGGAAGAGTATAATTACGATATACGTAGAAACTAAAAGCAGCTTAACGAGTAATTCTTATCAATGGTCGTTTGAAGGGGGTAGCAGTGAGGGAGGGGGGTAGCGGTGAGGGAGGGGGTGGGAGTATGGCGGATAGAAAATCGTTATGAGTAGTAAGAGGTCACTATACAGGCCCGGACCAATCAGAAGCCAGCATTCCAGTCATGTGACTAATTGCTCATGAATATTTATAGATACCGGGCCTGTATAGTGAACCTTGAGATTTTCCTCTGGGTCATCGGATTGGTCGGGAGTCTGTATAGTGACCTCTGAGATTTGTAATCATTTGCATATACTTAATGCTAACTTCGGATTGGTCGGGCCTGTATAGCCAATCACTACCTGTATAGCGGCCCCTGAGATTTTCCCTCTGGGGCATCGGATTGCGTCACAAGATAGTCTCGATTGTTCCGAAGAGTCCTTTTAACGAGGTGTATAGCTCATTTGCAATGCTGGCTTCTGATTCGTCACTACCTGTATAGTGGCCCCTAAGCTTTTCTCTCTGGGTCATCAGATTGCCATCACAAGATAGTCTCGATTGTTCTATAGAGTCCTTTTAACGAGGTGTTTAGCTTTTCCTGAGTGGGTGTATCAGGTGATTGTAAAGTACCTCAAACGTGAAATTGTATAAAAAAAGAAATTGTAGGTCTCTCTCAATATATAAAGACATGCCCTACATGATAAGGATCATTTACGATGACGTCGCATAACGACACGTTAGACGGGACGTTAAAACACCCATTTACCTGTATCATCGCAGGTCCAACGGGATGTGGAAAGACCCGTTGGGCTAGAATATTGTTAGAACGTCGTACATAGTTCATCGACTCACCACCTGAACGCATCTCTTGGTTCTATGCCGAAAACCAACCCGATTATGAAGCGCTGAAGCGAGTTTTACCCCACGTGGAGTTTATTGAAGGCCTACCCACCGAAGACAATCTGAAACGTTTGGATCCGGAACGTAATGATATCATTGTCATTGACGATCTCATGAGTGAACTGAATGTCATTGTAACGACACTGTTTAACAAAAGGCAGTCATCACCGAAATATATCCGTGTTGCTTCTTGTACAACAACAACAAATTAAAGGCGGACGTACCCTCAGTCTCAACACCCACTATCTCGTCTACTTCAAAAATCCGCGCAATACTTCTTCTATCGATCATTTGGCTCGTCAAATGTTTCTTGGACGGATGCGTTACGTCCGCGACGCCTACACCGACGCCACACGAGAGCCGCATAGTTACCTGTTCATCGATTTTACCCCTACGACGCCTGATCGATATCGTCTGCAGACCGGTCTGTTCGACCGACGCTACGTGTATATACCAAGATAAATAAATGAACAACAGAATCGTCTAACGAGTTTATTTGACGTTATGACGTGGTCCCGCAAAGTGTCGCTAAAAATGTTTAATGTTTGGCTTGTAACTTTGACTTTTAGATAATTGTTTGAATTGTAGTGTCTATCTCACTGTACATTTAATAGAAATGAAGTGTTCAAATGGCTCGTCCTCTCTGTTTGGGCGTTTAACCCAATGTTACATGCATGGATGTGTACATACACTTATGAAATACGTTTACCAAAGTGGGGTAATGTCATTTATCATGGAGAAGTGGAGGGGTCAAGAACCCTATCTTAAAGCGATCGCTAAAGGTACATCAAGACAACGTCTTAACGTATTGAACAAAGCAAATAAACATTTATTGCACTGCTTATGTGAGTGTGCCCTAAACGTATTAGAAGGCAAGGTGAAGTTAAGCCCGTCGAAGAAGAAAGCCATTGCAAGACATCGACGCAAGTTGCAGGTGTTAGCCTACCCAAACATCCCGCAAAAGTACAAACGACACGTGTTACGTCAACGTGGTGCAGGGAATTTTTTTCAAAACATCACCGCCCCGGCACTGAAGCAGCTTTCGAGTTTGTTGCCTGCCGTGATCCCTCTCCTGTCGTAATCATGAAGAAGATAATGGTTGTCAATCCGGATGCGTTAATGCGCCAAACGCAGCTGTTTGAAACGCCGGAAAAGACCAAGGTGATAGTTTTGAATGACAAGATACGAGAGATTCTTGAACGACGTGATATTACCGACGAGGAAAAAGTCAAGTTGTACGAAGATGCTTTGGTTCTGTACACAACATATCGCCGGGAAATGCTAGGTCCGCCGACACCACCACCGCCACCGACACAACCGCCAATTCCCGAGAGACAATTCATTGAAGACGTCATTACCAGCGTACCCAAAGCCTTAAGAGCAAAAGCAGAGCAATTGACCAAGACGGTGCTACGCGAGATGAATGGAGTTTTAAAGGCGAACTGATGGTCGACGGACAAGTCGTGCCTGAAACCCACGTTGTGGATCTGATCAACGACGCAATCAGTTCCCGAAAATCATTCACCCCGCAAGGACGCAACGCATTTGTGGAAGGCTTGTCGCGCATAAATGTTCCTCAAGAGTTAATCGGCAATCGTGACGTGTGGGATCGACTTCAACGTTTTCAACGTACAGGAAAATTGGACGATGGCCACCCAGTAGAACGTGAAGACATTCTTCCCGTGGCAATGCGCAAGGGGTCCTGGGAAGACTACGACGACCAAACGTTGGAACCACGCACATCTTTCATGACACGTACTCGACGCAGAGATCAATATCAACAAAAGGACCGGTGGTTGCAGTGCCCTGAGAGCTAATAAAATTCAATCACTCCCATTCTTCCTATTTAGTAATAAAGTAGCCGTCATGGCAAACATATCAGCACCTTTAGCGACTTTAAGCAATTTTCTACAAAACATTACATGCATCAGCGCTTATTGTAGAGGACGTGTGATTCATCATGACGACAAAAATATCTGCGACGGAAAAAGAGAAAGTAGAAAAAATCCTTTGAGACATCTACTACGATTCATCACATTCCGCTGGTTTCGTCGGAGTCGACAAGCTACACGCAGTGTTCAAGAAACAGTTCCCGAATCTGACGAAGACCTTGGTTCGATCTTGGCTTGAGAACCAAGATACATACACGTTGCATAAACCCTCGCGGCGCAGATACCCCAGAAATCGCGTTATCGTGAACGGCATCAACGAGCAATGGCAAGCCGATCTCGTCGATCTTAGTGTTTATTTTCGATATAACAAAGGAGCGAAATGGCTTTTGACGTTTTTTCCAAATATGCTTGGGCCATTCCTCTGAAAACCAAAACGGGAGCGTCGCTTCTTGTTGAATTTAAAACAAGTGTTCAAAGAGGCTGGACATTTACCGCTGAAGCTGCAGACAGACAAAGGATCAAAATTTTACAATCGCCAGGTGAAAGCATTTTTGAAAGAAAAAGGCGTCCAACTGTTTTCGACGGAGAACAAGACTAAGGCAAGTGTCATAGAAAGATTTAATCGTACGTTAAAATCGAGAATGTGGCAGTATGTTACGGCTAATGACACGTACAACTACGTGGACGCCTTGTCGGATCTGATGGCGGCATACAACGCCGCGCGCCATCGAAGTATTGGACGAGCACCCAAAGTCGTGAATTGGACCAACGAGTTAAACGTGTGGCAAACACTGTACGGAGATGCAAAGTCTACGGTCAAGCCGACATCAACTTTACGCGTCGGAGACGTCGTTCGGCTCAGTATGGTGACGCGCCCATTTCGAAAAGCTTACTTACTCCAATGGACAGAAGAAGTGTTGTGATCGACAAAGTAATCCAGCGACAACCCATTGTGTATATGGTGAAAGATCTTGACAACGAAGCGATGAAAGGCACGTTTTACCGTGAGGTATTGCAACGGATTGGTAAAAAAGGAGCCGATGCCCTCTACAAAATCAAAAAGATCGTGCAAACCCGCAAACGCAAGAACGGAAAGCGGGATTATTTGGTCAAGTGGTACGGTTATCCCAGCAAATTTAACAGTTGGGTCAATGACGTGGTTAAATTATAATGTGTGACAGTCAAAACCTGCATTAACGTAAACGTCATCGTCATGCCCAAATTGTTTTACATAACGCTACCCAGCAACGGGTTCATGGACGTGTTTCCTGACAACACGGTCACCGAGCACAAGAACAAACTCCCGAGACCTTTGCATTTGGACGGCGAATGGGAAGTCGGACTTGTCGAGTGCACGTACCCGTGCTCGTGGTTCCAAATCTGCAACGAAACCAGCAAATTTTACTTCAAGGAATTAGCGACGCACTAAAACTGGAATCCTGTAAAATTACATCCGGTAGAGTCGTTTTTCAATGAAGAGGCAATCTTTGACAGAACATATCTACCAACAAATTTAAATCGAAGAGACATATTGCGTTTCGACGGTGTCAATGGCAATGGTATACTGAAACTACGCGCCTGTCCTAATTGTGAGGTGAAACTGAAAGGCAAGATCACGCAAACACTCGGTGTATCGGATCCACATGTGCTGACAAGCGAATGGGAATACGGACACCATCCATGGCTAAAGCAGAATGTTCACCAAGTGTTTGTGTACACAGACATCATCACATTCCATCCGGTGGGAGATCACGAAGTACCGTTGTTGAAGAGTTTTAGCGTCACAATTCTGCCGGATTTTGGCTTGCCCGTGGACGTCGTACCTCCACTCGTCGCCTACTACCCCATCAACAGGAACCCCATCGACACGATCGCCCTCCGCGATGGAACAGGACAACAAATTCCGTTTACGTTGGGACGTACCATCGTCACGCTACATTTTCATAAACGACGTTCTGCGTGGCTCTAGCTATATAATTGTGTAGACTGCGCATCAATTCTCATTTACACATCAGATAACATCATGGCAGGACCTTTACCCGTGTTTGCAGGACCTGGAAATCAACAAGGCTACGGTCTCGGAGGAATGCTTTCGGGACTATTTAGGACAGCATTACCGTTTATAAAACGGGATGTTGCAAGCTTGGCAAAAGAAGTCGGTAAAGAAGCGTTGACCACTGGTGCAGGAATTCTGGAAGACGTATTGGCCGGACAAAGCGTGAAACGAGCTGCATCTCGTCGAGCGAACGAAAGCGGCTGGACAACGTTTGACACGCAAAGCCATGGGTCGCGCTAAAGTGCGATTGCAACAGCTTGGTACTGGTACAAGGAACCCACTTTGCAGCGAAAAACCAAGATAACAAAGCCAAAGACTCCCTTTAGTGATGCTCGTTTGAAACAGTATTTACGTCAACGACCGTCCTTCACGACCAACCCCCGAAATAAGAAGGAAAACACTTTGGGTCAATACTCATTGGTCATTTGTCTACGGAACCGTCAACATAGCTCTCGTTCACGCTCACTCTTTACCGTGCTCCAAATCCGAAATGGAATTGTTTACCGTGCCGCCAACGCAGATGGTTATCGAAGACAGCAAGTACGTCGAATACCGTCCGTTTGGAGGTTTGAACGCCACAGGACCTATCGAATTCGTCATTCCCGGAACCGAAACCAAGTACATTGACATCAACAACACCCAACTGTATCTCAAAGTCAAGATTACGAACGAAGATGAGACAAACTGCGATGCGACCGTCAACGACGAAAAAGTGGCCCCCGTCAACCACTTGTTGCATTCGATGTTTTCTCAAGTGGACGTGTCTCTCAACGGCAAACTCATCAGCGACTCCACACCCACGTATCCGTACAGAGCGATGATTGAAACGCTGCTCAACTAAGACAAAGAGGCCAAAGACACCCACCTCCAATTGCAAATGTATTTCAAGGACACCGCTAGTCACATGGATTTTCAAGACTTGACGGCTGAAGTCATTCCTATTACAGGCTTGAAACATCGTTTCAACAATACCAAAAGCAGCAAAGTCTTCGAAATGATATGCCCGATTCATGTTGACATCTTTGCACAGAACAACGTGTTACTACCTGGCGTGGAAGTACGACTGGAGTTACATCGCACCAAAGACCCATTTGGCTTGATATCAGGAGCTGAAAATGCCAATTTTCGAGTACAAATCTTGAACGCCATCCTGTACATGCGAAAGATGACGTGTAGCAGCACCCACGTGCTAAACGACA
This sequence comes from Chiridota heheva, assembly GCA_020152595.1. NCBI lineage: Eukaryota > Metazoa > Echinodermata > Holothuroidea > Apodida > Chiridotidae > Chiridota > Chiridota heheva. The sequence goes on along the minus strand of JAIGNY010000962.1, from coordinate 968,813 downwards.
TCGTTATGCTCAACCAAGAACCAGCCAAGTACAAGATTCGACGCACCGTCCTCCGAAATATCGCCATCCCGATGGGCACCCACAACTTGCAACGGGACAACGTATTTTTGGGTGAACTACCTAAACGGGTAGTGCTTTGTCTGGTGGACACGTCTGCATTCAACGGCAATTACACCAAAACCCATTTCGTTTCCAAGGATTTAAGCTGAACTACTTGACCTTACATGTTGACGAGAAACAATATCCTGCCACACCGCTCACCCCCAGCTTTAACTCACACCTGACCCTACGCACTTACCTTCAGTTGTTTTCGGCCACATGTCGTTTGTATAGCAATGGGGGTATGGATATTACGCCGTCTGACTTTCTCGACGGTTACACAATGTTTGCGTTCAATCTGACACGTAATGGATCTCATGGACAGCATTATTCAGTCAACAAAAGAGGCAACTTACGTCTGGATCTAAAGTTTGGAACCGCACTACCGACTACCACGAACCTCCTCATCTACGCTGAATTTGACAACATCATCGAAATCGATAAAAACCGTAACATTCTCTATGACTTCACCAATTAGTCATGGAAACGTCCGACCTGATACATCTCTTGGATTCCGATGCATTCACACGATGGTTAACGTGCGACGTGTACAATGGCGTTCACGCGGTTGATCAATTACACGAGCCGCTTCATCGCCCGACCGCATTGGTAATCAACACGGATCCGAGCTGGAAACCGGGATGGCATTGGATTGCCATTTACATTCTCGAACGAGGACCCTGGGAGTATTTCGATTCTTATGGTGAATTGCCTAATGTTCCTGCTACACGAAATTATCTGAAGGGGAAACCGGTAATCTACAATCGCAAACCGCTTCAGAGTCCGGGATCAGCCGTGTGTGGCCACTACTGCATTTACTATTTAATACACCGAGCGCGAGGACAACCCACGGATATCATCACGGCACGGTTTGGAGAGGATGTGGAAAGACGAGGACGTGCGTGCATTCATACGACGTCATTACGAAGGACTATAGATTAAACGACAATAAACTACTAAAGATTACTTTCTAAAGACAATGAGCATCCGAAATGACCGGAGTCGGAACGGGTAACCCCGTCTCCACGTCGTAGCCGTGCGACAGACTCCAACTAAAGTAGTGAGTTGTTGAAAAAAGGAGGGCGCTGTATCGCAAACTTATAAGTGTTAGATAAAAGTAAACCGGATCCCGCGAACTGCTGATGATACTTTTGTTTGCACATTTGTTACTTTTAAAATTTCATTTCAAATAGTTATTGTTTGATTAGTGATGTTTTTTAGCGCCATATAACCTGCGTGTTATTTTCTGGCGTATTATGTCCTGTACAGTGCTAATTTACAGACGTACTTTCTCTGCAAGTTATTTTCTGACGATAATGCTGTATCAATAAGTTGGAAAAAAGGCAAGTTTGATGTGTCAACGTGTGTCTTGTATTTTGTTTACCTCCTTTTTGTATAGTATTTTCCCCCGGTTATTCCATTTTTAAACGATACCCTTTACCCTCCAACCCTCAACTCTCTCCCCATACCCCTTTCTCGTTTAGAAAAACATGCATCCTCCTTGCCCTTTTTTTCCCCTTAGAAATGAATTCATACCCCACCTCTTTTCTCGTTTAGAAATACATGCATCCTCTCTGCCCTTTCCCCTTTAAAAAAAAGATCACACCCCACCCCTTTTCTCGTTTAGAAATGCATACATCCTCTCCCTGCTCTTTCCCCCATAGAATTACATTTCAAAAATGAGATCAACGCATGGTATGTTTCCAGTGGCCAAAAGAAGTTCGCCCTTTGTTATCTGAATGTCGATTGGTGGAGCTGACTGGAGTATTAGTTGTTTACACACATTGGGTACTTACGCATGGTGTAATCATAGCGCTCATACAATTTGAAGTTAGATAGCTATCATATTTTACGGTTATTCCCCCAGTAAAACTCACTTTGTCCGCTCAAATGAAAAACAGATTAGTAAAAAAAAAATGCCTTAAATGACAGTGTTTCAGAAAAATTGTTTCTCAAATGATGAGTTTTAGAAAAATTGTTTCTCAAATGATGAGTTTCAGAAAAATTGTTTCTCAAATGAGGAGTGTCAGAAAAAAATGTCTGCTCATATTACATGGTTTAAAAAATATCTTCGCTTAAATTTTGCTCCCTGTGCAAAGTCAATGGGATTTAAAAATAAAATGTTGTACTCAAATCGTACACGTTTAAAAAAATGTCTGCTCATATTACACCGTTTAATAATATCAACGCTCTAATCACCCCATTTTCAAAACATTGGTCTCAAACATGACAAGTTTCAAATCAAACTGTTTCTTAATTGTCATTTGCTAAAATTCCTTTCACAAAGTGTCGAGAATACAAACAGTCTTCCGGGAAAATCAATAAATCCACCTATCGATTTTCCGCACGAGATTATTTGAGTGCTTAGTATGTACCAACTGCTGTAAATTGGTGCTGCTTCTGGGTCATTTGAGGACATAAACTTTTACCTGTAGAAGAAACCGAGCGCAATTTGACCAGGGAGTTGTCTCTGATTTGACTGAGTTCTATCTTTCGTTAAATGGTAAAACGGGCCTTTTTTTAAATGTAGGATATACAGTCGATCCATGTTGTGCACATCATGCGTATTTTTTGCTATCCAATGTTACGTGGGTTTGTGAGCCTTAATTTTTAATTATGTGATGTATAATAATGGTGGTAAAATGTTGTAAAGCGGATCGATACATCATTTCTGTACATAATGCGTGTTTAATAATTGGGTGGTAAAAGTACTGTATGTTTGATTAAATCATGTTTAAAAATGGAGTAAAACTATCTGTGAAGATGTTTGCATGGCAAATCGATATCAATAGTATGAGAAGAAGAAAAAATCATAATCCATGTGTGTTTATTGGATCAATTTAATTCCTTTCTTTAAATGTCCTTGTGTTTGACAAAGAGAACCGATCGATACATCATTTTTGTACATAATGCGTGTTTAATAATTGGGTGGTAAAAGTACTATATGTTTGATTAATTCATGTTTAACAATGGGGTAAAACTATTTATGAGGATGTTTGCATGGCAAATCGATATCAATGGTATGAGAAAAAACATTTATAATTCATGTTTCTTTATTGGATCAATATAGATTCTTTGTTTAAATGTCCTTGTGTTTGACAAACAGAGCCGATCGATACATTATTTCTGTACATATTGCGTGTTTAATAATTAGGTGGTAAAAATACGAGTGCTTTGATTATTTTATGTTTAACAATGGGGTAAAATTATCAGTGAAGATGTTTGCGTGGCAAATCGATATCAATAGTATGAGAAAAAAATTATTCATAATCCATGTGTGTTTATTAGACTTATATAGATCCGTTGTTTAAAGGTCCTTGATGTCTGTTACCATGGGATAAGGGATTAAAGACGAATAATAAATAATGATATTGGTCCATTACATACGTAACATCATTTTGAATCCATCCGATCAGTCGTGTTTGGAGTCTTGATAATAGTAGGATGGCCGATAGGATACTTGCAGTATTTGTTGACCCACGGGTAGAGTGAGCAGACATTGATGTATTTAATATTTTTTTTAGCGTCTGCAACGTCTGCGAGTGCTGTTTCGATGAAGGGAAGGAGGAATGCCAATTAACTGAAATGATACATTGTAAAGATTGCGACCGATCGTTCAAGAACCCGACTTGTTTTGCTAATCATAAGAAGATCCCGAAAAAGAGCAATGTCACCATCAAACCTTAAACCAAAACAACACCACGTACGATCTGTCAACACATCCGTCGTTGCCGTACTTGTGGTACCACTGTTAAGGATCAACACAAATGTGGTCACCGTTACTGTCGAAACTGCCAAAGTTACCAACCAAACGACCATTTTTGCTACATGCAAGTGATTGAGGATAGAGGAGAAGCAGGAGGACACGTTGAAATCGATGACGAAGAGGCTCGAGTTATTCTCGGTCTGGAAAACGAGGTACAGGGGAAGAAGAGACCCTTCCGTTTAAATGCATTTTCTTCGATTTCAAATGCATTCAAGAAGATAAGCTCAACAACGGTGGTTACATGCATGTGCCGAACTATTGTGTGGCGCATCGTGTTTTTTTGACTTGCATCCACGACAATAATATCCGTCAAGACTGCGAGACATGTGGCGCGCGAGAACACCTCTTTTCAGGAAGAAACACTGAAAAAGACTTTTGCCAATGGTTACTTTTTTCCAGAACAAAAGAGCCACGGCAATTACACATAACATGAAAGGATACGATGGCCATTTCATTCTCGACCACATAAACAACATCGCAATGAGCCCTAATGTCGTGATGAACGGATCCAAACCGATAAGTATAGACTTGAAAGAAAAAGCCAGAAATAAGAAAAAGAAAGATGTCACAACCTTGAGAATCACTGACTCGTGCAACTTCATTCCGGCTCCGCTCTCATCCTTTCCCAAGACGTTCGGATTGACAGAGATGAAAAAGGATATTTCCCGTACCTTTTAGTACCTGCACTTGATACCTATAATCCCGATCACATGTAACCTGCTCAACGCAAAGATTTTCTCGTCTGGTATAAGGAGCAGAAGGCCAAGATTTTTGACATGGCTCAAGAAAAGTACGAGTACTGTTGCAGCGATGGAGAATTGCTTCGTCGAGGATGTTTGCAAGTCAGAAAAAAAAATGGAGACCACCGGAGAGGATCCCTTCGAAGAATGCATCACTATCTCCATGCCCTGTATGCGGATGTTTCGACGAAAATTCCTACGCCCTAATACGATCGTTCTGGTTCCTCATCGTGGTTACGATAATGACACCCAATCCGTCAAAGCTCTTCAATGGTTGAAACGGTTGGAGCACCGAGACGGTCGACGTATTCAGCATGCTTGGTCTCGTGGAGGAGAAAAACACATAGAGTCTTACAAAGTTGACGGCTGGGATGAAGCGTCAAAGACTGCCTTCGACTTCTACGGTTGTTTGTCGCATGGTTGTCAAACCTGCTACCCAAGAAGAGATCAGAAAATGCCAGGTGTCGAAACAACCGTCGAGGATGCTCTCATCAAGCTCAACCGACGACGAGAGTGGTTGATTAACGAAGGTCGTCGTCAAGGCTGGCAATTAGTGGAGATCTGGGAATGCCAGTTCCGAGATGAGCTGGCGAGGAATCCATTCATAAAAACTTCATTGATAACCTGAAACTGACATCACCTCTCCATCCAAGGGACGCTTTTTTCGGAGGACGCATTTATGCCACCAAACTGCATCATGTTGTTGCAGACGATAATTTTTTTTACTAAATACATCAATGTCTGCTCACTCTACCCGTGGGTCAACAAATACTGCAAGTATCCTATCGGCCATCCTACTATCATCAAGACCCCAAACACGACCGATGTGAGTGACTATGAAGGACTGATCAAATGCACCGTTCTATTTTCTCGTGGTCTGTACCATTCCGTACTCCCGTATCGATGTCAAGTACACCTCTTGTTCCCATTATGTGCCACCTGCGCAGAAACACTAGCCAAAGAACCATACAAACACCAAGAAGATCAATGCGCTCTCCATAGAACTTGGGTGAGCTGTGAGTTGCAGAAAGCTGTAGAGATGGGGTATCGCGTTATACATGTCGAAGATGTGTGGCATTTTAACCAAACGGTACGTTACGACCCTCAAACGGAGCAGCAGGTTTGTTCACGGCTTATATCAACACGTTCCTGAAAATGAAACAAGAAGCGTGTGAATGGCCTGCAGGATGCGGTACCGAAGAGCAACATCGCCAGTACATCAACAATTACGAAGCTCTTGAAGGTATCTGACTCGACCCAAAAACATAAAAAAACCGAGGGAAAGCGTACCTTGGCTAAGCTGATGTTAAACTCTTTCTGGGGAAAGTTTAATCAACGCAACATACTCACCAAGACAGAGTTTGTCAACACCTTGGAAAAGTTCTACAAACTGCTGATGAACAAATCCCAAAAAGTGAAATATGTGCAGGTTAACGATAAGTTCACCGCCAGGATTTAGTGAGTCGACACTGATGAGTATATTGAAGTGTCACCTAAGACCAACATATTCAATGCTGCCTATACCATGGCCCACACCCGCCTCACACTGTACAGTTACCTGGAAAAACTAGGGAAACGCGTGGTCTACTTCGACACCGATTCCATCGTCCACGTCCATCGACCCGGAGATTGGCAACCACCCGTCGGAAACTTTCTGGGCGACATGACCGATGAGCTCGAGAAACCTTACGGTGTCGGAAGTTACATCACCGAATTCGTATCCGGAGGTCCAAAGAACTACGCTTACAAAGTTCACTCAGCCAAAACTGACGCTGTCATTGTCGGAGAATGCAAAGTGAAGGGCATCACTCTGGACCACAATGCCATTCAAATGGTGAAATTTAAAGCGATGAAAAATATGGTCAATCATGTGGATCCAAGAGCCGGTAAGGCTTGGGACGATGATGAAGAAGTCATCGTTCCCGTCCACTACTCTCACCGTATCCAGAGAGACGGTCCTGGTAAAGTTCTCACCAGAGGCATATCCAAGGAATATCGACTGATTTATACAAAACGCGTTATTCAGCCCAATTTCACAAACCTTCCGTACGGGTATTAGACCTTTTATCCCACAAGTTCGCTTGTATGGAACGGACAGGTTCGTCTACGACAATCGGGTGATTCAATTAGACCACACTGCTGAATGCCAACATTCGTAACTCAAGATTTGATAAAACCCTAATGAGGGTGGAAGGAGAAAAAAGAGCTACCATGGCTTGCCTCCTACGGTATCCTGCGTTGGTTGGGTCAGGTACTTTTACCCTACAATCACCTGACACATGGCCGCTATACAGGCCCGGACAAATCCGATGACCCAGAGGGAAAAATCTCAGAGGTCAATATACAGACCCCGACCAATCCGATGACCCAGAGGGAAAATCTCAGGGGCCGCTATACAGGTAGTGATTGGCGGGGAAATCTCAGGGGCCGCTATACAGGCCCGACCAATCCGATGACCCAAAGGGAAAAATTTTAGAGGTCAATATACAGACCCCGACTAATCCGATGACCCAGAGGGAAAAGCTCAGGGGCCGCTATACAGGCCCGACCAATCCGAAGTTAGCATTAAGTATATGCAAATGATTACAAATCTCAGAGGTCACTATACTTTTTGGTAAAAGAGGATGATTGCGTCGTTGCATATTTAACCCATTCCACGACAAATTTTTCACGTCCATTTTATTTTTATATTTATAAATTCATTTTCATATCAAAAAACAAATTTACGAGTTTAAAAGATGTATTGTTTAAAATGTAAAGGAAATACGAATACTTTAAACTAGAAATATGTAGAATCGAAAAATGAAGGGTTAATGAAACAAGGAATTTGTGACGTATGTCAAAAACGAAAATCTCAAATCATTAAATCCTCGGCGGAAAAAAAAAAAAGCTTCAGATTTAAAGTAGTTCAATCAATTAGCTAATAAGCATTATAAACCGACAACGAGAAAATTTAAAAAACGCAAGGTTCGCGTTAACGGAATAGACGAAATATGGGCGGCCGATTTAGTCGATATGAGAGAATTCTCGAAAGACAATAATGGAATAAAGTATATGTTAACCGTTATCGACATATTTTCAAAATACATGTAAATTGGTCCCGGAAGGATTTCGAAAAATATTTAGCGATGAAAAACGTCGAAAGCCTTCTAACGTGTGGGTAGATAAAGGTAAAGAATTTTATAATGACGTCGTTAAAAAATTAATTACCCATATTTTACCGAAAATGAAGAAAAATCTAGCGTCGTCGAACGGTGGAATAGAACGATGAAAGAATTTTTTTTTTTAAATATTTTACGTCTAATTTTACTAGAAAGTATATAGATATTTTAGACAAACTCGTAGAAAAATATGATAATACCAAACATGTGTCGATAAATATGATTCCGATAAATGCCAGCGAGACAGAGAACGAAAATTAAGTTTGGAGAAATCTTTATCCGGAAACGGGGGAAAATAAAGAACCTTTAGATTTTAAGTTTAGCGTTGGAGATAAAGTTAGGATCTCTTAGAAAAAGAAAACGTTCGAAAAAGGATATCTTCTGCGTTGGACCGATGAAATATTTATCGTTTCGAGAATTTAAAGTAGTCACCCTCCAACGTATAAAAAAAAGGATTATAATAACAAAGAGATACTCGGAAGTTTTTGCGGGCCTGAATTACAAAAGACGAGTCAAGAAATATTCAGAATTAAAGAAATTGTTAAAATTGGAAAGAATAAATCGCTCGTAAAATGGAAAGACTATCCAAAATCTTTAAATTTTTACGTCGATAATAAATATTTAACGCACAAATGATTTTAAAAAGAATAAAGAATTATAAATACAAAAAATGAACGAAGACTTGCTAAAGAAAATTGAAAAAAATAATGGGTCGAAAACTTCGATGCAATTCACGATGAGTGGAAAAGATACTTTTTTGAAAACGAGGTTTAATCCGTCTATTGAATTAGAAAAGGATCGAAAATACGAAATAGCGCTATTCAATCTCGAAACGTATTATTCTTTCCCAAATATTGACAATTCAAATTCTTTATTTACGTATTCTAACAATGGTGGTGCTAGTTGGCATAATATTAATTTTCCAGAAGGCAGTTACGGCATCGACGATATAAATGCCGCGATCAAAAAAACAAATGAAAGAAAATGAACATTTTAACGTGGAAAAAGATGAAGCGTATATTACGATATTACCGAATATCAATAGTCTTAAATCCGCTTTAAATATAAAAGAAAATTACAAAGTAAACTTTAACGAGAATAAGTCTATCGGCAAAGTTTTGGGATCTATTGAAAAAAATTACGACGGCGACACTCGTAATAGTAGATATTTTACGCGTAAATACCATTTTAGTAAATTTAAATATCATTTTCGAAAAAGTTGCCTAAACGGCGAGCTACAATTTCTTCATTTTTCCCGCAAGTAGATCCTGGTTATGAAATTGTAGAAACCCCCGCAGTTTCTATTTATTTGCCCATTATATCCAATAGAATCGAAACTTTAGTAGTAAGGGTAACCGATTAAAACGGCGATAAACTTAATTTGCGCAAAGAAACTTTAACGATTAGATTTCATTTACGGGAAATTTAAATTACTGATAAAAAAAATTCGAATAAATAAAATGTCGAATTACGTAAATATAGAAATAAATCTTTTAGACGGTCAAAAAGATAAAATAAGAGTCGCGGTTCAAAATGGCGAGCCGGTTAGTATACGTTTAGATTATAGCGATTTTATTGGCGAGGATATAATCGCAGTAACGAATGCTCAGAGAAATAACATTTTGAAAGCTTATAACGAGCTTTTAATTAGTAAATTTTAATTTAGAAATAATATGAGAGTCGAAGGGGGAATTATTGAATTTTAGCTGGTCTCGCGGCCACGGCATTGCCGTTGTTGGCAAAGTTTGTCCTTCCGGCTTTAGCCACTGGCGCTTTATCAGATTAGCCAGTTCCATCGCTCAAAAAGTTACGAATAGAAAAGGCGGTAGCATCGACAGCAACCTACCTGGTGCAGTGGTGAGGGATTGTACCTAAAAAAGGGCGGTTGTATTTGCGAAATACAAACGGAAGGTAGTGGCTTATATTTGAAAACGTATAAAGGAAATGGATTTTCATCGGTCGGCAACGGATTATATTTGAAAAGCGGAGGAAGATTACTCAATTTAGATTTGAAGGATATTAATGTAAAAAATGTTAAAAAGATTCCGCTTTTAAACTTGTTGCTTTAAAAATAAATGGAAAGAAAATCAAATGGAAATAAAAGATTACGGAAAAAGATATAGATTAGAAAAAATATACGAAATAATATGTCTAATAGAATCTGAAATTAAAAAAGAAAAGATCTTCGCAAAAATATGGTAATAGGGTGAAAATATTAAATAATATGGATTTTATATGCAATGCAGCTTCTATACTTCTTAGTACCAGCGCTATTACTTTCTTAATCACTATTGCCTCGATTCCAATAGCCATCTGCGTTGGAGCGTGCGCTGCGGGCTTTGGCATCGGCTTAATTATTGGAAAGAATGTAGTTAAAAAACTTAAGAGAAAAATTGTAATACGCGAAGAAATTAAAACGCTTTCTGAATCGAAACTCAATTTATTGGAAGATTTAGTTTCCAAAGCCTTAAGCGATAACGTAATTACCGAAAAGGAATTCTGTAATATTCTTGTGGTGCATGAGAATTGTTTAAAAATAAAAGAAGAAATTAGAGCTAAAAAAAATTACGATGTCAATGAGGAAATAAGGCGTGAATTAACGTTACTAATGACTAAATACGAAGAAAAACCGCCAACGACGTATTTTTTTCGGGGGTGTTCGTAAACACTTCGTAAACGGTTTGTAAACGCTTCGTAAACGATTAAAAAGCGTTTATAAACTAATCCTAAATATTAATAAAACATGTCTTTTTACAAAATTAAATCGATAAAAGAGTTGGATGCCATTTCCAAGGAATATATCGACGTCGTTAAACAAATACGAGAGAGAGAGTAATATGAGGGAAAGAATCGGAAAATCTCAAACGATGGCCGATATTATTAAATCGTCCAAGCCCATAACGGAGGCATTGGGAGAACTTTCTAAAAATATAACCAATCAAATCTTGCCTATAAAAATGGGGTTACGAAAACTGCCGGGGATAATGTTGGGATTGCCAAGGCCCTCGGCTGAACAAATTCAAATCGAAGAAGACGATGACTATGATGATTATGACGCTGATAATATCGATGCTGATGAATTAATAATTATGCATATAAATCCGCTAGCTACTTCATACTTGGCTAAATCATTAAGTAAAAAATTGAAAAAAAATGAAAGGGAATCAGATACGAGTTTTGGCGTACATTTTATCGGTAAAAAAAGAATCGGATTCAAGGCGACAATATTCTTCTCGATAAAAAAAATATAGAGAAACTAAAGGATTGTGGGAATTAATTCAAATGAAGGTGCCGATACGCGATTATATAACCGACGAGGACGAGAAAAACTATAAACGAGAAAACTATAAACAAATAATGATCGATAGCGACGCGCTGTATACGGAAAGCGGAAGACCGGCTTCATCGAAGAGTCATAAATGGACGACATAGCCTAATTAGGACCGATGTGGAAGGAAATAAAGGACAAAAAAGGATCTGGATTATCAAGAACGGTAATTATTCCTTGCAGCGCTGAATCCGTTAGTAGACCGGCTTGAAATATTGATGGCGATCGAGTAGGGAAGCTGGAAATACGGGATTAAGAAACAAAATTATATCAATTTGCGACAAATTAAAAAGAAAAGGCAATCTCGGAAATGTTCAATACAAAGCCATCATGTCGGAAATGATTAATAATTCGTAAAATCATATACAAATTTAAAAAGTCTCGTATAAATAAAAAATGATTATTTCTACAAACAGAGGATTTAAAAGACAATACGCATTATGGTGGTGACGGAATTTTTCAAGACTTGGCCAAATATTTAGCTGAAAAAGTGACCAGCGATGTAAGTAAACAAATGGTGAAAGACGTTGGAAGTGAAATTTTAAGCGTTGGTAAAAGCGCGGCGGTAAAACTCGGCAAACAAGGCCTTGAAACGGTTAACAAGCGGCTATAGAAGTTGAAAAAGGGCCGTCGAAAAGGGGTTAACTAAAATATTAAATCCGAAATACCGAAAAATTATTAGCAAGCTCGGAATTCCCATGGAAGAAAGTTTTTCTGATAATGTAGCTAAAAATTACACTCAATTATCTCGAAATACGTCAAAAAAGGAAGCGATAATCTAAGCTCGCTAATAGATGGAAGCGGAGTAAAAGCTATAGTGATACAAGATCTCGCGAAACTGTTAAATGGCGGCGGATTTGAAATAATAATTTATTTTTAGTTTTAAAAAAGTATCTCATAAAATAAGAATATTAACTACAAATAATTTCAGTTTAATTTTTTTTTTTATAGAACTCGTCGAAGAGTACGAATATACCAAATACGAGTCTAAACAATCCCGGAAGAATAGAGATCAATATAGAAACTCAAGATATATGTATACATCTCAGCGAAAGTTATATAATCGTCGAAGGAAGATTAACGAAAAAAGCGGCTAGCGCCGCTTACGCCGACGCGGATAAGGTTACGATTACGAATAATGGATAAATGCATAGTCCCAGAATCGAAAGATTTCAGTTGATCGCTGAGTATAAAGTCGTCCCCGGAACGACCTAGATGGATCATTCTCGGATTTCAAATGGATAAAGACGGCGACCAAGAGAAAAATCCGTCTGTATTCGACCACGTTGATCTAATCAACGCTTACGTTATGTTGAATTCTGAAAAATATCCGACTATTAATTACAATCAAATTTTGCCGAACAGCAATTCAGCATGGCTTACGGAGACGCGGCCTCGTTTAGGTATAAATTTTAATCACATGGACGATTTGATTAGCAATCCCAATATTTCTCCGGTGGATTATAAAACCCTTTATCCTTTATTCGTATTCGACGTGAGTTAACAGAGCGAGCGAATGAAAAATACGACAACGGATATTCAAGTCAAGGCTCAATTTAGCGCCAACGTGCCAGCCGATACTACGGCTTACGCGATAGTTAAATCCGTCAAATATATTTACTTGCAATCTGACGGAAATAAAATGAGCGTGGTTTACTGATTTAGATTAAAGGTAAACTATAGATGAATTGAAGATTAAGATATTTAAAGATTTATAAAGATATTTAAAGAATTGATTTTATAAATAAACTATAAATTTCGAAAAATATAGCGTCGCCGAATTACGAAATACAGCTAGGAGTAATAAAATAAAAGGTTTTTCTTTTTGTAAGAAAAAGATCAAACTAATGGTAAGTAAAAAAAATATTTTGCCTTAGGCGAAGGAAATTAGCGAAAAACTTTGTCGTTTGAGAAATAAATCTTATCGTCCAAAAAAAGTAACGGTGAAATACCTAAGTGATGAACCGTATTTCCATCAATTTATAGGGCGTCGATATATATGGGACTAAACCCGAATATTATTAGATATTAGGATGGTAAAATGAAAAAATAAAAAATATGAAGTAAAAATTGAATAAAAGTATCCAATAAAAAACGTCATGTTTGAATTTTTTCTCACCTTTAAAAATCAAATAAAAGCCTTCAATACGGAGGATGGAGGCTTTCTCGCTTTCTTTCCCACCTTGGATAATCTTGGACAAATCATCGGACATGGGGAAGGAGGGGGATTTTATAGAATTTAATCGGAAGGTGGGAAATGGTGGGGAAGGTGGGAAAGTTTTAAAGTTTTAAAGAAAACTTTTATGGTAAATCTTTGAAAACATTTTAAAGAAAGCTTTTGAAGATTAAGTTTTCTTTCAAAGGTTTTTAAAAACACTTTTGTAGGAAATCCTTGGAAATTTTTCTTTCAACTTTTGAAGAAGTAGGAATCTTCGAAAATATTTCGTTAATTATTTTAGGGGACCACATAAAATAGTTCTTTAAATATTTTAGAGGATTTCCATAAAATAGTTTTTAAATATTCTATGGGACCCCATAAAATAGTTCTTTAAATGTTTTATGGGGTCTCCATAAAATAGTTCTTTAAATATTCTACGGGGTCCCCATAAAAAGTTCTTTAAATATTTTAGTTCCAAAACCCGCCTTTTACTTACTACTCCCAACCAGTTTTCTTTTAATGATCAGGTGCCAAGAACACCGTGATTTTGATGCGCCTTTTGATCGTAATGTGAGTCTAGGCGTACCCGACGGAGCCAGGCGTCCCCTGTGGGGATTCCGTGCCCACCCTGGCGCCACCACTGTAGCAGAGGTGAGAACTTAATTGATATTCCCGCCTTTCAGATTGTAGAAATCATCCGGAGAGGGGCGGCTCTGATATATGAGAGAGGTAATTTCCCATGTATGATGAACAATGCAGTCTGCACAGAAATAGTAACTTGCAGGTGAGCGCACACTATACGAAATAGTAACTTGCAGGTGAGCGCGCACTATGCGAAATAGTAATTTGCAGTTGAGCGCACACTATACGAAATAGTAACCTGGAAGTGAGCACACACTATGCAAAATAGTAACTTGCAGGTGAGCGCACACAATACGAAATAGTAACTTGCAGGTGAGCGCACAGTATGCGTAATAGTAACTTGCACTTGAGCGCACATCATACGATATAGTAACATGCTGGTGAGCGCACGTTATACGAAATAGTAACTTTCAGGTGAGCGCGATCTATACAAGTCCCGCGCCGCGGCGGCTCGGCGTTATTGTTATAACGTTTACATTATTATTTTGATCTTTAGCATATCCAGAAATCAACAGATAAAACTGTAACTAGTATATTTACCTCTTTAAGGTCGCGATGCATAGATCAAGTTACAAGTTACATCAAGAATGTGCCCACTTTCAAAAAAATAAATAATAATAACACTCATACACAACTGGAACAATTGGTTGGGTTTATTACCATTTCGATTTAACCTGTAGATATCCTAAACATTGTATTTAAGTTTTAGAGAAACACATATTTCGAATCGTCACTCTGTACCTGTCGCCTGTTTATTTAACAAATATCATATCGATATGACTAGCTCGATCGGGCAAATTGGCAATGATAATCCTGGGATTATAATATTCATCTCCAAGAGAATTGACACAACCATGAAGAAAAAGTAAAATAGTAAAAGTATCACGCCTAACCTTTTGTTTAGCTTGAATCTAAAGCCAAATATGAGTACTACCAAAATAATTATACTTTGCTAGCAAGAGACCCGTAATGTAAACCACGGCCCCATTATGCACATTTACTGGAGATCCAGGACTTATGAGCATTGTTTTCAGAGACCAAGGAAGCCCTAGGCCAATCAGAATATCGAATATATTGCTTCCCAAGGAGTGTGAGACAGCCATATCTCCGTATCCTCCCCTTGCTGCGATGACACTTAAAATTGTATCAGGCGCGCTGGCTCCTGCTGCTAAAAAAGTTAGTCCCATAACCGTATCGTTGATGTGGAATATGTCGCCTGGACGAAGAAAGAAATAGAAAATAAGAAACGTTATAGCATAATTTTTCAATCGTGTTAATAATTATGTAAAAATAATGAAATCTTTCAAAGTGAAATGACCAAAAATGAACATTACCAAAGCTACCAGGGCCTAGGGTGTATCCATAGGTGGGATTACAAGGAGTAGGCATAAGGGGACACTTGTTCCCACTTTTTCTGCCCCCCCTCCCCCCCCTCCTCCCCTTCCCTTATATACACACACTTTTCATTTCCACTCCACACTTTGGGTGGGCGAATCCTGCCTATGGGTGTATATATGTTGGACCCATGCATCAACTTGTCATCACTCTCATGTTGCACCCATGCATACCATTCTTTCGGATATTGTCATTGGTGTGATTTGATAATGTTCTTTGTGGGTCGACTTTTCATATTGTTTAACTTTTCAAATATCATCCATTGGGACCATATTTCAGTTTGAAACTGTGACAACTTTTCATCACTCTCAGCAGCTCGGAGCGACAATGCAAGAATTTTAAACTGTTCTTCTTTAGTATGAACATCTGGTTTGCTCAAGTGGTAGAGCACAAGCTTTCTAGCCAAAAGGTCTTGGGTTCGATCCTCGGTCGAGTCATGCCCAAACTTTAAAGAATGGATCTTGCTGTCATCTCAACTGCTCAGCATCCTGGTATACAGGTATAAGGTATCGAAGCATGGTAATATCTAGTACATGAATTTGGAGCTTACCTATGGCGGTTATCATCCAAACTAAAATGTATGTAAGTCCACCAATCCAAAGCAGAGACGCGACAAAGGTTAGAGGATACCAATTTTTCCAGAAGGCTTTGCGACAATCTGGGATGGTGAGACTGAAGACGATGTAGATTGGCATGGCCAGTATCCATGGTAGTATTTTGAAGGAATCTTCTGGTATTTTAAAAGTTGAGTGACTTTTGCAATTTCCAATTTCTATTTTGTTTGGTAGCTTTCCTGCAGTAAATGTGAAGAGGCATAAACATATCGGTTCAATATATGATACTTATAAAATAGTCATATAGATGTTAAAGCATGTCTCAACATTATACGGTTCGGCGATTATGGGACGAGGAGGGCACGCAGGGGCGTAACTTGACTTCGAGGCCAGGGGGGTGTAAGGCAAATTTGTCAGACGAAGATTTGCATTTGCCCGACTTATTCAAAAATATTCACATGTGTCTATGCAACCACACAGTATAGAACAGTTGGGGACGGATCACCTCCCCGTCCCACCCTCACCAATGCGGTCGAATTGGAGTGTCAAACGTGGTACTGCGTATAACCACCGTGTGCTCGCCTGGTGGCTAGGCATACAGGGCAAAGCCTTGGTTGGGTTTCAGGGGGCGAAGCCGCCGGAAACTCCGAAGATTTCTTGTTTTTTGATGCTCCAAAAGGGCTGAAAACCAACACAAAGCTCGATAATTTGATTGGAAAAAAAAATAACACTTTTTAAGCTAGTATTAAAATCTACTCAGATAATCGTTTGGGTTACCATTTCTAAACAGGCAGAGGCGAAATTGTTCCTGAAAATTGAGTGAATTCGGGAAAAATTGTGAGGCTCATAGGCGAAGCCTTTCAAGTATCTTGGGTTGAGGGGCGAAGCACCGGAAGCTTTGAAGATTTCTTTATATTTATGCCCCATACTGGTTTAAAATCAACACAAATTTCCAAAATGTAAGTGAGGAAAGAAGACAATTTCATTTTTGTTTAAATCTATTCAGACAAGTAATTGTAGAATTTCCATGCAAATTGAGAAAATTTGGGTGAAATTGTGGGGTTCATATGCGAAGCCTTGGAAGCAGCGGCGTAGGAATTTTATTGGGAGTCCAGAATGTATCATTTGCCCCAACAAACTTTAGTACCAAAATGTGTGAGTCTCTTATCACGGTCTAAAATCTATTGTAGAGGGGGTTGTTGATTTATTGGAAATATTGGTAAAATTTGGCACCATTTTCCAAAATTATAAAGGAAATTTCTAGAAAATGAAGTAAAGTCTCCTCAAATTGAATATGAATTTAAGGAATTTGAACAAAAATTGAAGCAAATTTCACGAAATTAAAGGAAAATTCCACGGAAATTGAAGGAAATTTCACGAAAATGAAGGATAGTCTACGAAAATTGAAAAAACCTGAAGGAAATTGCGCCAAAATTGATGCAATTTTGAGAAAATATAGGAAAATACACAAAAATTGGAGCAAATTTTGAAAATGAAGGAAATTTTACGAAACTTTCACGAAAAGTGAAGACAATTTTCCTAAAAATGAATGAACTTTCTTGATAAGTGAAGAAAACTGATTCAAACTGCTCAAAAAATGATTCAAATTTTACGAAAACGAACAAAATTGCACAAAAATTGAAGCAAATTTTACGAAAATGAAAAAAATTGCACAAAATTTGAAGCAGATTTCACACTCCATACATACAGTGTACAATTATACATACACTTTTACACTGTACGTACTTATGAACTTTTATGTCGGGATTGGTTTAAGCGTGATACAGCGTGTACACTATTTAAGAAATATCAAGTGAGCAATGTCGTAGATGTCGGGGCACAATATTGGCATGCTAAAAGGTTTGATATTGATTTTAAAAGCATTAAAATCTGAGCAAATCAAATTTGGCAAGTAACAAAGTTTGCTCAATTTAATATCAAATTTCAGATGATGTTCGACTGTGTGGACAGCTCAAAATCTTAATCTCAGTCGTAAATCTTATTCACTGAACACACTGAGAGAGTCTATTTCTGCTGTATCAGTATATTGGGGTGTATAGTCAAGACTCAAAAACATGGAATATTCCTTTCAAGCAATATTATGGTTTTTAATATATTTTAAAGCAATTTAGCTATTTTGTATTCTGCACACACCGTTACGAGTTTTAGATAATATACCAAACAGGGAAGCAATCCACTGAGTTGCTGATCTCATCACCATTAGTGAACAGCATAAAGAGGGAGGGGGGGGGGTAGCAAACAGGGTCACTATAGCTCTGTAACTTTTGATGGATTGCATTGCCCATGCGAGCTCGAGTACGAACAGATGTTGAGACAGACTTGGCTATCTTTCTTTAGGCATGTTGATGGATTGTAATGCCCATGGGAGTACAAACAGACCTTTGTCCTTTTGACACCACAATCTACGGGGACACAAATTCATGTACCAAGGTGTCATGGTACAACACAGGGTTGGTACAGGTCTTGTACTTTTTTAGTTAAAGATGGCGCAAAAATGTACAAATTAAAACATAATTACCCCCTAAAATCACATATTTTACCTCTCACCTCTGACTCTTGCCCTTTATCATTATTACAGCCCACTGTATTACACCATTTATGCTCCCGTCACTCTTACATTACATAATTATATGGAAAATAGTAAAAGGAAATCAATAGCTCTATGACCTTTTGACCCCAGAGTCTACGGGACATAAATTTATGTGCCAAGGTATCATGGTACAACATAGTGTTGCTATAGTTCTTGTACTTTTTGAGTTTAAAATATACAAATTAGTACATAATTACCCCCTAGAATCACATATTTAACCTCTGACCTCTGACCCTTGACTTTAATTACTGAAGTAGCTCCTGAAATTGTTCACATTTATTGTACCTACTGTATGACACCATTCATGCTCACGTCACACTTACCATTCCATAACTATAGGGGAAATGGTACAAAAGGTCAATAGCTCTGTGACCTTTGCCCTCAAAATCTACAAGACACAAATTCATGTACCGAGATGTCATGGTACAACATAAGGTCGGTATAGGTCTTGATCTTTTTCAGTTTAAGATGCCGCAAAAATGTACAATTAGTACATAATTACCCTTAAAATCACATATTTGACTTCTGACCTTGACCCTAATTACTGAAATAGCTACTGAAATTTTCACATTTATCGTACCTACTGTATGACACCATTTATGCTCACGTCACACGTACCATTCCATAACAATTAGGGAAAATGGTGATAAGGCCAATAGATCTGTGACCTTTGACCTTTGACATTTAAACCCCATAGTCTATACGGGATACAAATTCATGCACCAAGGTGTCATGGTACAACATAGGCTTGGTATAGGTCTTGTACTTTTTTAATTTAAGAATCCGCAAAATT
The DNA here is from genome assembly GCA_020152595.1 of Chiridota heheva. NCBI lineage: Eukaryota > Metazoa > Echinodermata > Holothuroidea > Apodida > Chiridotidae > Chiridota > Chiridota heheva. The sequence continues at coordinate 949,566 of JAIGNY010000962.1, read as the reverse complement.
TTGCACAAAAAGCACTTATTTGACCTTTGACCCCCAAAAAAACTTGTTCCATTTGACCTGTGACCTTTGATCTTTGTATCCCAAAACCTCGGAAACAAAAGTTTCGGGCCAGGGGCACCTGGCCACTAATTTTACTTCATGTGTATATTGCTTTGAGTAATAAGGAGGTAAGGAGGTATAAGGAGGTAAGGAGGTATAAGGAGGTAATGAGGTATAAGGAGGTATGGAGGTATAAGGAGGTAAGGGGGTAAGTAGGTATAAGGAGGTAAGGAGGTATAAGCAGGTAAGAAGGTATAAGGAGGTAAGGAGGTATAAGGAGGTAAGAAGGTATAAGGAGGTATAAGGAGGTATAAGGAGGTATGGAGGTATAAGGAGTTAAGAAGGTATACGAAGGTATAAGGAGGTAAGGAGGTATAAGGAGGTAAGAAGGTTTAATGAGGTACGGATGTATAAGGAGGTAAGAAGGTATAAGGAGGTAAGAAGGTATACGAAGGTATTAGGAGGTAATGAGGTAAGGAGGTATAAGGAGGTAAGAAGGTATAATGAGGTACGGATGTATAAGGAGGTAAGGAGGTATAAGGAGGTATAATGAGGTAAGGAGGTATAAGGAGGTTAGGAGGTATATGGAGGTCTAAGGAGGTACGAGGAGGCAAGGAGGTATAAGGAGGTATACGGAGGTAATGAGGTATGAAGAGGTAAGGAGGAAAGGAGGTTAGGAGGTATAAGGAGGTTAGGAGGTATAAGGAGGTAACGAGGTATAAGGAGGTAAGGAGGTATAAGGAGCTTAGGAGGTATAAGGAGGTAAGGAGGTATAAGAAGGTAAGGAAGTATAAGGAGGTAAGGGGGTATAAGGAGGTAAGGAGGTAAGAAGGTATAAGCAGGTAAGAAGGTATAAGGAGGTTAGAAGGTATACGAAGGTATAAGGAGGTAATGAGGTAAGGAGGTATAAGGAGGTAAGAAGGTATAATGAGGTGCGGATGTATAAGGAGGTAAGGAGGTATAAGGAGGTATAATGAGGTAAGGAGGTATAAGGAGGTATAAGGAGGTAAGGAGGTATAAGGAGGTATAAGGAGGTAAGGAAGTAATGAGGTAAGGAGGTATAAGGAGGTAAGAAGGTAAGGAGGTATAAGGAGGTAAGGAGGAGGTAATGAGGTAAGGAGGTATAATGAGGTTAGGAGGTATAAGGAGGTAACGAGGTATAAGGAGGTTAGGAGGTATAATGAGGTAAGGAGGTATAAGAAGGTAAGAAGGTATAAGGGGGTAAGGGGGTATAAGGAGGTAAGGAGGTTTAAGGAGGTATGGAGGTATAAGGAGCTAAGAAGGTATACGAAGGTATAAGGAGGTAATGAGGTAAGGAGGTATAAGGAGGTAAGAAGGTATAATGAGGTACGGATGTATAAGGAGGTAAGGAGGTATAAGGAGGTATAAGGAGTTAAGGAGGTATTAGGAGGTAAGGAGGTATAAGGAGGCATAATGAGGTAAGGAGGTATAAGGAGGTAAGGAGGTATATGGAGGTATAAGGAGGTACGAGAAAGTAAGGAGGTATAGGGAGGTAAGGAGGTATAAAGAGGTAAGGAGGTAAGGAGGTATAAGGAGGTAAGAAGGTATAAGCAGGTAAGAAGGTATAAGGAGGTATAAGGAGGTAAGGAGGTATAAGGAGGTAAGGAGGAGGTAAGGAGGTAAAAGGAGGTATAAGGAGGTAAGGATGTATAAGGAGTTAAGGAGGTATAAGGAGGTAAGGAGGTTAGGAGGTATAAGGAGTATAAGAAGGTAAGGAGGTATAAGGAGGTAAGGAGGTATAAAGAGGTGAGAAGGTAAGGAGGTATAAGGAGGTAAGGAGGTATAATGAGGTAAGGAGGTATAAGGAGGTAAGGAGGTATAAGGAGTTAAGGAGGTATTAGGAGGTATAAGGAGGTATAAGGAGGTATAAGGAGGTAAGGAGGTATAATGAGGTAAGGAGGTATAAGGAGGTAAGGAGGTATAAGGAGTTAAGGAGGTATTAGGAGGTAAGGAGGTATAAGGAGGTATAATGAGGTAAGGAGGTATAAGGAGGTAAGGAGGTATAAGGAGGTAAGGAGGTATAAGGAGGTATAAGGAGGTAAGGAGGTATGGAGGTATAAGGAGGTAAGGAGGTATAAGGAGGTAAGGAGGTAGTACCTCCTTTGTCACAAGAAAGAAGGATCCCAATGCAATGGAGGCTAGTATGTACCCATAATGCACCACTCGTCCAATATACTTTTACTGTCAGACTGTGTAGACGAATTTCAAATGACTGTAGAGAGTTTTACACGCATTGCAATTATTTTTAATTTGATAGGGAATCATATAAAATGGCACAAATCCCCTCTTGTTTGATTGGCTTAAATTCTGGACCCTTTCCTAACTTGACTTGAAATTGGTATCCTGTTTGGGAAACAATTCGCGTTCCGGGCTATTGGTCATCAAAAATATTTTTTTTCCAACTTGTGAATATGAAGTCATGAAGAAAAAAAAAGTCCCCATTGCCTGAATTCATTTAAATCTACTGGTTTCAATCACTTTTAGGTTCTCCATTATTAAGAGAATTCTAACTCATCTTTCATGTGCCCCATTCTACTGGGTGAAATGTCCCATACAAAATAACAATTGCAAACTGTTATTTCTGTTCACAAAAAAGATCTTAATTGGTAATGATCCATGGATGGTATACATGCCTGCATTGTCGCCCAATCTCTGCGGTGTGACGGTCAGGGACAGAAGTATTGACACTTTTCCCCTTCCACTCCTACAGCCCTACTTAATGTTGGCACGCGATTTGCAAGAAAACAGTTTGGGTAATATCTGAATATATCTGCAACATTTAGAGGGGTATAAGGAAAAGGGAAAAAGTACCAAGTAATTTTGTTCGGAATTGATGTTTTTCAAGAGTATATTGAGTAAAATGACTAATCAAATGAGTATACCATATTGATGGTCAGATGGTCAGTATGGCAAGTGGCTCCAATTCTGCGGGCAATTTTGTTTTTGAAAAGCAAACAATATTTAAACTACAAAGATTATCCAATTCAAAAAAAAAAATCGTTGGAAAATGGGGGGTCCGAACAAACCTCCATTCCCCCGCCACTGAGTATGGTTTTTGTCATGGGGTTGCAACAGATTTCTCTCTTCTTGATTTATGCTTTAGACAAGCTGTGTGTCGCCTTTGATAACAAACTTACCTCAATTGTCTATAGGAATATTTCCTGAATCTATCAGAGGCTTTCAATGCATTTGATCATTCTATGATAATTCTGAGTCATCCCATTATGGAATAAGCAGATATATGTATACCACATTCTGGTGTAAAGGGCACTTGCTTATCATGGTACTTTTCAAATACAACACGGTATACAAATCTCGATTTCGAAAGAGCGGGATGGATAGAACTCGGTAAGCGAAATCTCTATTGTGGTCTGGAGATTTCTGCACCTAAAATCTTATCAAACCAATCATTTGTATATTAAACAGATGACTAACAATACACAGATGTAAGGTTGGGCACACAGATAGATGGATGAACAGGAGGACCAGCGTAGCGAAATTTAACAATGATGTAAATTGGTTAATTTTTCCCCGATTTTAATAATTTTTTGACTACTTTCATGTATTGTAGCATGTTTTCCTCCAGTAAAGCTAAAGTCAAATCATGGTTGCAATTGGAACAAAAATAAGTAATATCATTACTAGAAACAGTATCTATCTTTCTAATGAGATCAGGAATTGAAGGAATTACCGTAGTATCTACATGTTTCAAATAACAATGGATTATATATAATATTATTCTGCCGTTTAATTACCTGATGTATATTCATGCACGACAGGCAGTCTGATCTCATAAGAAAATGCATGAGAGAGGCCTGTGCTTACTGAGTGTGAAACATGACACCATGGAGTATCTCTACAAATCTCTAAAAACATGAAAAAATTGCATCTTTTTTCCAGGTATAATTACAATATTATAATGATCTACACCTGCAAAATACAAACTTGAGAATCGAAGATAACATCTTATAAAACAAAACATCCAGACCAGAGGTGTCAAAGCGAGAAAAATTTTTATAACAATTTGAAGAATTCCTGTACGATTTTAAACCTCAAAACAACACTCTGTGTTGGTTGAGTTAAAAATATGATACTTTGTAGTCTTTTGATGATAATTTATAACATTTGATTATAATATAAATATGGTTGTCGCGTTTCTCAGCCACCATCTACCCCGAGCTACACCACATCTGAAAAACCCCAAACGACCTTACCATTTTTGTCATGCACTGTCATTGCTTTATCCTTTCTGTATAAATCCAGTTCATCATCCTCCTCTTCAGTGGAAGATTCAACAATCAAGGTGTTGGATTCTTCATTGCAGTGACGGCCTCGCTCTAAGTCATAAGACATCTTGTAAACGGATTTAAGATATCTTTTTGAGCAGTTTGCAATGCTTTCTTCAGCGGCAGGGTTGCAGTACATAAAGAGTAGATATGCACAATATAGAAGAATCAACAAGAGCGAGTCGTACCTGACGAAAATACATAAGCCTAGTTAGTGAGAAAATTCAACATTGCTGATTTCAAGTTCAGGAAATACAAAAATATATACTTCAACTTTCGCATAGGATCCTGTCAAATGCGCTAAAAATATCATTTTTTGCTGTTATAACGTATAGCTTGCATGCATGATTACTCAAATCAAATGAGTTGTTGAGTTAATTCAATATTTTAATTCATAACTTTCTCATAAGACATATTGGGTTTTAGAGTATGAGTAAAACGAGTTGAGGAGTAAATCAATAAAATGAGCAAATATGGAGCAAAATTATCCAAATTGCAGGTTTCTTAGGCATAATTCATGAAGGGAAAACTGCTCCCTGAAAGGCTTCACCTTCCTGTTTGCATATTGTTTTGTTTTTAAAATTGAGAAAATATGAAAATAAAATTGAAATGAAAAATGGTCAAATTCAAGCTTAATGAGGTTGCAGAAACATTTAGCAAAATTCAAAGAAAATTTGATGATAAAATTGAAGGAAATTAAAAATTGCAGGAGATATTTCAATGACAACAGGACATTTTTGGAGTTCTTGCCCACGGAGAGCCTATTCTTCCATTATATACCTTTTCATCGGAACCTCAAGGGAACTCCTGACCATGTGACACCTGAGTCTTAAAACACTTTGCCTTTGGAGATTATGACAAGGATACACCTTGCTTATGGAGAGTTGTACCTGCTCGTATTTAGACAAAACTTTCCATAACGGAGCGGATCCGTTATAGCTAACGGAGCGGATCCGTTATAGCTAACGGAGCGGATCCGTTATAGCTAAGGGAGCGTATCCGTTATAGCTAAGGGAGCGTATCCGTTATAGCTAACGGAGCGTATCCATTATAGCTAACGGGGCGTATCCGTTATAGCTAACGGGGCGTATCCCTTATAGCTAACGGAGCGTCCCCGCTATAGCTAACAGAGCGTATCCGTTATAGCTCACACAGCGTATCCGTTATACTTAACGGAGCGTATCCGTTATAGCTATCGGAGATGACCCTGTACAGCTGTACATGTCATTTAAACATGCACGTTAACGTTACTTTAACACTTGACCAGGGCTGCTGAGAAGATATTGGGGCAATTAACACCGTTTTCTTCATTGTCAAGCGTAAATTGTTGGAGTCCACTGTTTGAAGGCGCATTATTTTTCTTAATTTTTACGCGCCATTTGACCTAAGCCTCCTAGAACACCAGTCTTGGGGGAATTTACCCTCATTCTTTTCGGTGTTACTGCACTGCAGGCATTTAACTTAAATGACCCTTGGTGAATTCAAAGCACATCCATTTATTATATTTCTCCTTTATAATTCTATACCCCAATCTTTCATTCACAAAGTATACTTCATTTCAAAGTATGATAAAAAGAATTAACAAAATAAAGGATGGAAATTTACCAGTTGATCACCCCGTCATGGACCACTGCAAGGAGTGCCATGACGGTGATCGCGTAGCACACAGAATCCCGAACCAAAGGCCAGCAACTCAAAAGAATCTCCTGCAATAAAATGGTTTTCCTTTACTATTGGTGAAGTGAAAGTCATATTAATTTATACAACATGACATGTACAGTTGTTGTAACGGTGCACTGAAACGAAGCAAAATTTGACGTGGTCTAGTGCTAAATCAGGAAAGCGCTCCCACCCGCCCTCTTTGAAAAATCGCCACCACGCTGAAAAGCAGCAAGAAGTGCAATGGAAACGAGTTAAGTGTGAAACTGAAAAACAGTTATGTTCGTACATCTCTAACGCTTAACTATTCCAACAATGTTATCTAAGATTGCTCGGATCTACATAGGTTAGTGTTGTTTCTGGACTATTTCTCAAGTTTACCTACCGCCCCTTCCCCACACTCCCCTCCCCGCACTCCCTCCCTGCACTCCCCTCCCCACAGCCCCCTCCCCCGCACTCCCCTCCCCTATATAGGATGGTTGTGTTTTAAGCTAAAACATCAACAGTGAATGGCATTGATTGGGGTGAGATGGGAGGGGGAGGGTTAAACAGATGGGTACGGTGAGAGGACACTGGCAGTGAGCGTCAAGAAATAATGGCAACGTCATAAGAATAAGAAAATGCGAATTATAAGAGAAAAAACCGATCGAAGAACCAACAAATGTTGAATAACATAGAACAGAAAACGTTTGCTCACAAAAACATTGCAAGTATCACGAAGTATTCCAACGAGTTTTGTCAGTGATTGCTGCTTCCGAGTGCAAAGTTCAACTGGTTAAAGGGGCTAGGCAACTTAAGAAGTAACAGTCGTTTTGGACGTTTAGTGGCATGGTCTGAAGCATGGGACCCACATTTGAAACTTCGATGTTAAAGGACTAAAAACTACGGCTTCTTGTATGGTACATGCAGCATACTATATTTTGAAATTGGCCCATTAAACTCTCAATAAAAGTTACCGTTTTATCAGTAATTTGGTATATTAAGCTTAAGATCAGATTTATATGTTCAATTGTGAGATTTTACCAAATCTCTCTGAATTTCTCTCCGAAATACAAGGAGCAATTTGTTCACTGGCTTCCTCAGCTCGTACGATACCGACAGATTCTTGTTTGTGCACCAAATTAGTGGATACAAACTCGTTTTTAAAACTCACGAATGGAGACTTCCTTTTCACCAATCTCTCTCTTCAGCTATTTGTGACCCTCAATGCCCATTATACTTATGTAAGCTTACCCTCCCTGCGACCAATGCACATATTCCTATTACGAATAGGATGTTGAAAACGGCTGATCCCACGATTGTTCCCACACCGATATCACTCTTAGTGATAAAGACACCTGTGAGAAAAGGAATCAAAACTTCATTGTCTGTACTTCTATGATGTTATATGACTGTCAGACTGTCTACCAGTTGATGAATCTTATGTGTATGTCTATCGGCTTGCCTCTCTGTTTATTTATTGATCTGTCAGAATACCCGCCAGGCTGATGTAGCATATATTTGGGGTGGGCGATCGTGAAGGGTCCCATTCCAGTATTTCAAAAGACTGTAGAGAGAGACAACCTGTTATTTTCCATCTCAACCCCTCTTTCATCTCAAAACAATTTCCTGAAAATGATAATCCACCTATTTCGCATTGAAGCCACTTTTAACCGAATCATTGATTTTGATATCCATCGAAGTTAACCGAAATTGTTTCAAAAAGCAGTATTATAGCTGCAATTGTGGGAATGAAGATTTAAGTGCATAGCAGCCACCCTTGCCTTATATATGTGTTTTTTTCTCTTTACTGACTATTTCAAAAAAAGGAAATTCTGTTTTTCTCCGTTGTCAGTCCTTCTATTTGTGCCGGAGTGTTTTCCTGTAAAACTGATGTCCGGCTGGACAGTTTCCCCTAGGGGATTCTGTTCGGGAGACTGAATCTTCTAGGGGATTTTGTCCAGCCAGATATATTTTCTAAGCTTGTATTCAATGATACATGCAATAGGTTTCCGAAGTTTTATTTTTGGAACACTAATGCGTGAGTATACACAGCGCATGTTATATCCTATATTTATTTCATTGGTTATACAAATTTTATTTAAACAAAATGATTAATATTCATTGTAAATACTAGTAATACAATTATTTCACTTTACTTTATTTCAATTCTATCTTCTATCTAAAAAAAGAAACCGTGTTTAATAAAAAAAATATAGAATGCTGCACAATATTCTGATATACCTGCTTCAACGATATAGTATGTGATGACGTCAGTTTTGACTGTTTGAAGATGTTTTAAGATGCATAAAAAGCATTTTTCGTGGATATAGCAGCAACGAACGAAACTGTCTTAGTTTAACGACTGGGTTCCACAGCTACAGGCCGTGCTACAAAGTCAAACAATAATTATACAAGCGCAAAAATGAACGAGGAACGAGCACGGACAAGGGTAGCCAAAAGCCACACGAATAAGCAGCCTGACAACAGCCAGGGGACACACAAGTAAACGTGAACACAAAGGAGTCGTTTCAGAGCCACCCCACCCTAGGAAAACTACAAATGGTAACTATAAATAAACACCATACCAACAATTCCCAGGGTGGAACATAGGAATAACACCAAATAGAATAAAATATAAGAAAAATTACTAGGCTAGGCCAAGGGAAACTAAATAAGAGTCACCGAAAACGGGCCTTTAACGCTAGGCTCAATGAAATTCGAGAGGATCAATTGTTCTTCAAAAATACAGGTTTTTATAAAGTGATTATCAGTCTCTAAGCGGTTTTTACAGTAATTGTTATAAGGTGAATCAATCCGTGATTGAACGCTAAGAAGGGAGTGAAGGTCAATAAGTACAATTGGTGAAACCCAACGAGGTATGTGAAAAATAATTTTCAGAGCTTTAATTTGAATTTGCTCTAATTTACAACGGTTACTTTTAAAGAGTAGAGGGAAAACAATAAATGAGTAATCAATGAGTGAACGGATAAGACTAGTGTATAAAATTAAGGTTGTAGACGATGGAGCTCTTGGATTATAAGCTGTCCCACAAACAGTCAATAATTGGAAAGTGCGGATGTTTAGCTCCTTAATCAAACATTCAACTTAAACAAACTTAAAAACAAATATGTTTCCAATAACTAAAGCGTAGCAGTTATCCCTTCGGCACTAGCTACGGACTGACAGCCGGTAAAATAACATGTTGAACATGTTCAGCTCCTCAAATTATCATTATAAACTTTGGGGACCAATTCTCCTGGCAGACAGAATTTCCTGTGCAAGAGGGACAACACCTCCTAGGGAACAAAACTCCCTAGGAGATTCTTTTCCGCCGAAGAGAATCTCCAGGGGATAAAATCCTCTGTTACACCTGCACTTAACAGCTTGGTATATTACAGTGACAAATTTTTTTGTATGTCAAATTCATAATGAGCTGTTTTATACAATTTGTTATACTAGTTCTTTTTTTGGGGTGATCGTAAAATATGGTAGAAAACAAAGCAGAGAGCAAAATGATGATAATGCCGGACTTTTGGGCAGTGTGGTGCGACTTGAAGAATACAGTAATTAATAAACGCCGCCCGTGCAGTGTATATTTCAGGGTAAGTTTGATCAACCTTTCAAAGCAATAACCGTGTTGAGATCTGCATTAGAAAAACCCCAAATGTGTTTTATTGTTATCATTTACGTTTAGGTATACCTCTGTCAATGTACCTTCCCAAAACTTCCCGAAGGTCTCTATTCTGCACTGTCGTAGTCCACCTCTTGGGGCAACACAAAAATTACATCAATCCTGAAAACTTGCTTATTGCAAACTAAAAAGTTCCACCAAAGTTTCTTGCAGGTTAAGGAGTAATTAACAAAACCATGTTAATTGAATGTAAAGGACGCCCTGAAAAATAAAAAACGGTCTTTTTTGGCCATTTAGATGCCTGCCAATTCACTGATTTTGTGACTTAGGCCACAGGACAAAGTGATGGCACTAATTTAAATGCAATTATAAGGTAATTCTTTTTTTTTAATGACACAATTTAGTCTCTGAAAATAGAAAAGAAGCATATCATTGCGGTCAATGGAATAATAACTTTTTACAGTCTTTGTCTTACTCATTTTAATCTGCTGAATATAAAAACCGGAGTCGCTGCTATTGTTGTAGAAGAAGACATTTTGAGGAACATATTGGGGAAGGAATAAACAACCACTGATAAAAAAAAGAACAATTCAGGATTTTCGAAGACTTTAAACAGTACGTTGAAGTTGTAAAAATTTGCAGTTATTTGTCTTTTTATGATTTTTGTTCGCACTATCATGAAAGGCAATTTCATGCTGTGGGTAATCTGTGTATTAACTTTAACAACTGTGTTAACAAATCTTGCTTTTCTCCTTTACCATTCATCCTTTTCATATACCTCTCTTTGCAAGAAGTTCCAGAAACAAATAACATGTTTTCCTCTCAGATTTATTAGACTGACCTATAACCATTATAAGGTGTACAACTTTGTGGAAGCAAGATTGAGAAGAGAATACTTTTGAGTTTTGACAAAGACAGTTGTAGTTGTGTTATCGTATGGGAGTGTACAATAAAATACTTGAACATAAATAACTCTATATAATTTGTTAGAAAATGTGTGTTGTGCCTTGTGTGTAACAAATGTGTGTTGTGCCTTGTGTGTAACAAATGTGTGTTGTGCCTTATGTGTAACAAATGTGTGTTCTGCCTTGTGTGTAACAACTGTGTGTTCTGCCTTGTGTGTAGCAAATGTGTGTTGTGCCTTGTGTGAAACAAATGTGTGTTGTGCCTTGTGTGTAACAAATGTTCCGACAATTCAGATCTGAATGAGAAATTTCTAATACTAATTTATTATTTGATAGATATTGATTTATATTTGATTAACCATTAAACAGCTAGTGGTATGATCCTAGTGGTATGATCCAACAAATCCCTGTGCATTTTACCTCATTAATTGGAGCCATTCTAGCTAGTTTGATTTTAGGTATCAGTTACACACAAAGACAAAGGACTTTCTGTGGCTATTTTTGTAAATGTTATATTTTTATATACTAAACTATCAATCAAACTTTGATATTTTTGATATCGGTATGAAAAACATAAGAATTGGATTATTAAGGAATCTTTAACAGATTTATTTGATTTTTAAGCTCTGGATCGAAAAGTGAGGGATTTTTTCCCTCTTTTTTTCTTTAAATAACACAGTTACAATTTGTGATAGTTTATTTTATCATTCGTATCAAAGGTTTTCATTACCATCACATGGACAAAATGTGTGTTCGAATATCCTCCTTTAAGCCAATCGAGCTGATTTAATAATACCAGCCATTAACGGATGACCCTTCCAACAGTTTAAGGGCATATTTGTGACAGAAAACATAACTAATACAGGCCCGCAACCAGATTTGAAAAGGGGGCTTCGTCTTTCGTAGAAAAAGGCAAAAAATCATGAAATTCCGATTGCCTATTATTCTTTTAGATTTCAAAAGGGCAATTTCTCAACAAAATGGGTTCAGGAATTTTAAAGGGAGGTTCGTTTTTCGCATAAAAGGGCAACAAAGCTTGAAATTCAGGTGCTTATCATATTTTTAGATTTGTACTTTCTCAACAAAAGGCGGTTCGTTCAGGTAGTACGAGCCCCCTACCACTTCTCCCTCCCTTCCCTACACACACACACAAACCCCACCCCTGGCTACGGGACTGTGATGAATGAATACAATTTTATGTTTTAGATAATAATATACGGTATGTCCAAAGAATTCAATATTTCTTTTCTTAAGGCTGTAGTCGTGCACTTCTCGACCGGTTGTCATATACTGTACTGTATGTGGCATTGACTTATCCGCTTTTTGGATCCTGCGGTCTAGCATATGAATCAGGGATCTATAACTGAATTGACATACTACACAATGATGTGACTACCTTATTTAGAAATTCATTTTTATTTATTTTTAAATCAAATTACAGGCTCTTAAATGATTAAATCAGTTGTTGTCCCCAGTTTAGTGACTCGTTATTGGAATTTACACACAATATATTCATTTCATAGGGATATTTTCATGGAGTTAAAAAAGTCACCACTGCAGGGAGGGGTAATCACAAGGAATGTCAGTATGCTTAAAAAAGGCTATGATTTATTTCATAAAATGGGATAATCTTTTGAAACAAAAATCATGAAAAGAGAAATAACTGCACAAATGATGACTTCCTGCAACTTCAACATACTGTTAAAAGTCTTCTAAAGTCCTGAATTTGTCTCTTTTTACCAGTGGCTGCTTATTCCTTCATCAAAATGTTATTCAAAAGTGTTTTTTTACAACAATAACAGAGACTCAGGTTTTTATATTCAGCAGATTAAAAATGAGTAAGACAAAGAACGTAGAACAGATAATCTTCCCATTGACCGTAATGATATGCTTCCTTTCTATACTCAGAGACTGTATTGTGTCATTTAAAAGAAAAATACTCAAAAACTGCATTTCACTTAGTGCCATGACTTTGTACTGTGGCCTAAGTCACAAGATCAGTGAATTTAAGTTGGCAGCAGTCTTTGGCATCTGAATAGCCAAAAAAGACCGCTTTTCATTGTACAGGGCGCCCTTTGCATTCAATTAACATATTTTTGTTAATTACTCCTTAAAGTGCAAGAACTTTTGGTGTAACGTTTCAGTTTAGCAATAAGCAAGAGTCCCCACAGATTTATATTTTTTTTTTGTGTTGCCCCAATAGATGGACTAAGAAACTCCAGATAGGAAGGGATTTTTAAGCATTGGCCCACAGTCTAATGTCATCCTGCCCATAGGCTATGCCACCCTGCCTCACATGCTATGCGACAATGTCCCACACACCATCTGTTCCAATACCATCCCATCCTGTCCCCTGTGCCATTCCATCCTGTTCCACATGCCATCCCAGTCTGTCATAAATGCCATGGCACCCTATCCCACATGCCATGCCACCCTGTCCCACATGCCATTCCATCCTCATCCCACTTCATACGTCTACCAATCATTACGCCATATTCCATCCAACATTCATTCCTCTAACTCCCATTCCTCACCTCTATCAACCTAACATGCTCCGTTCACCTACCATCCTCCATTCACATGCCATCCGCCATTCATCTACCATTTTCCATTCACCTATCATCCTCCATTCACCTACCATCCTTTATTCACCTGCCATTCTCCTACCACCCCACCGTCTCCTACCACCTCCTACCATCCCAACCCACCCTTACGCACCATTTGCCACCCACTTTATCCATTATACTCTTAACCACTTCATCATTCCAACCTCGACTGAAACTTTCACTCACTCCATTGCACCACAGCTCCCTCCTCATTAACCTCCTGATAAACAGAAAAATATTAACCCTTCACTTAAATCTGACACTCACCATAAAACATGCTCAACTCCAAATCATTTTTCCATAAACCAGATAGGGATGATATATTTACCAAATCAGAATAAAAATTCATTGCAGATTAATTTGGAAATAATAATAATAAGTCTATTATGTTTCCACTTTATTCAAACGAGGATGTATTGCTTATATTTGTATTAATACACGAGACACACAATAACAAAATATTTTGAGGTGTCAGGCTCTATTAATAAATTTGTTCATGACAGAACAAATATCTTAATTGCTATTTATGTCAGAAATGCATTTATTGTCAGGAATGCAGTTCTTTCAAGGCAAGAGTATCTTTGATATAAATTTCCTTTCACTAAAATACTTTGAATTACTTTCTAATGGCAAACATCTTGTATTATCCAGTAGCTGAACAATGCATGATGTCGGACGGACGGAAGAACGGAAGGACGGAAGGACGGAAGGACGGAAGGACGGAAGGACGGACGGACGGACGGACGGAAGGACGGACGGACGGAAGGACGGACGGACGGGAGGACGGACGGACGGGAGGACGGAAGGACGGACGGACGGACGGACGGACGGAAGGACGGGCGGACGGAAGGACGGGCGGACGGACGGAAGGACAGACGGACGGACGGACGGAAGGACGGAAGGACGGACGGACGGAAGGACGGACAAAAGGACGGACGGACGGACGGAAGGACGGACGGACGGAAGGACGACAGATGGAAGGAAGGACGGACGGACGGAAGAACAGACGGACGGAAGGAAGGACAGACGGAAGGACAGGACGGACGGAAGGACGGACGGACGGAAGGACGACAGACGGACGGAAAGACGGACAGACGGACGAAAAAAGACGACGGGAGGACGGACGGAAGGACGGAAGAGGACGGACGACGAAAGGACGGACGGACGGACGGACGGACGAAAGGACGGACGGACGGAAGGACGGACGGAAGGACGGACGGACGGACGAAAGGACGCACGAACGGAAGGACGGACGGACGGACGGAAGGAAGGACGGACGGAAGGACGGACGGACGGAAGGACGGACGGACGGAAGGACGGACGGACGGAAGGACGGACGGACGGAAGGACGGACGGACGGAAGGACGGACGGACGTTCAAACGGACGGACCTTCAAACGGACGGACCTTCAAACGGACGGACCTTCAAACGGACGGACAGACGGAAGGACGGACGGACGGACGTTCAGACGGAAGGACGGACGGACGGAAGGACGGACGGACAGACGGGAAGGACGGACGGACGGACGGGAAGGACGGACGGACGGACGGGAAGGACGGACGGGCGGAAGGACGGACGGAAGGACGGATGGACGGACGGGAGGACGGACGAACGGAAAGACGGACGGACGGACGGAAGGACGGACGGACGGAATGACGGTAAAATGCTATGCTTTTGAATCTTTGAATCATGGCATCCAGTTAATAACTTTTCTATTAGATGATTTGTTCATGTGAGATGGCTTAGGTTCGACCAGCACATATGTAAAGTAAGACTTAGTAAATGTAAAGTAAGTGATTTAAACAATAACTTCGTTATTTTGTCTTCAACGTATTAACAATATACACCAAATCCCGCGTTTTGGTGTTTGGTATTACTTTTATAATGATAACTTCATACACTGCAAATACGGCTGAGGTGTGGCGTGCTTTGCCCGTGCTACTGTCCTATGGGTCTACACTCTTTATCAACATAGTGCAGTTTCAACAATGTTCTAAAATGAGGATCTAATCACATGATAACCTATATAATCATAAATAATGCACAATGTGAAGTTCAGTGAAGTGAAATGGGTTGCGTATAGGAAATGATAAAAAATGACGAAAATGGATCAATATTATGATACTTATATAACAAATGTGAACTCTACGTTACCAATAATTGAAGCAAATAATTCTGGCGCGGATCCTCCAATTGCCATGAACGTTGCGCCTGCCACGTCTTCTGATAGAGCCAGAACTGTAAGCATAGCAGAGGAAACGAAAATTAGGGGTAAAGGAGCTGCATCCCGTCAGTGTTTTTTCATATGTTTTTTTAAGCAAAGAAGCATGGGAAATAACACTTATATCAGAAGAAGCCCTTAATTTAAGGTACTACAAGATGTCTAGTAAATATAAACATTTCAGGTACTACAAGATGCCTAGTAAATACAAACATTCAAGGTACTACAAGATGTCTAGTAAATACAAACATTTAAGGTATTACAAGATGTCTGGTAAATACAAACATTTAAGGTACTACAAGATGTTTAGTAAATACAAACATTCAAGGTACTACAAGATGTCTAGTAAATACAAACATTTAAGGTATTACAAGATGTCTGGTAAATACAAACATTTCAGGTACTACAAGATGCCTAGTAAATACAAAGATGTCTAGTAAATACAAACATTTAAGGTATTACAAGATGTCTGGTAAATACAAACATTTCAGATGTCTAGTAAATACAAACTATTTAGTAAATACAAACATTTAAGGTATTACAAGATGTCTGGTAAATACAAACATTTAAGGTACTACAAGATGTTTAGTAAATACAAACATTTAAGGTACTACAAGATGTTTAGTAAATACAAACATTTATGGTACTACAAGATGTCTAGTAATTACAAACATTTAAGGTACTACAAGATGTCTAATAAATACAAACATTTAAGGCACTACAAGATGTCTAGTAAATACAAACATTTAAGGTATTACACGATGTCTAGTAATTACAAACATTTAAGGTACTACAAGATGTCTAGTAAATACAAACATTTAAGGTACTACAAGATGTCTAGTAATTACAAACATTTAAGGTACTACAAGATGTCTAATAAATACAAACATTTAAGGCACTACAAGATGTCTAGTAAATACAAACATTTAAGGTATTACACGATGTCTAGTAAATACAAACATTTAAGGTACTACAAGATGTCTAGTAAATACAAACATTTAAGGTATTACAAGATGTCTAGTAAATACACAAATTTAAGGTATTACAAGATGTCTAGTAAATACAAACATTTAAGGTACTACAAAATGTCTAGTAAATACAAACATTTAAGGTACTACAAGATGTCTAGTAAATACAAATATTAGAACATAATAGAGTTTTAACATGCTGGTAAGAAAATAAGAAATAAACTGCAATTGCGAGCCCATTGTTGAGTAATAACCGGCAAGCCTTAAAAATATGAAGAATAATGGGCGAGGCGAAGCCGAGCCCATTATAGTTCAAATTATTTGGGCGAGCCGCTTATTACCAACAATGGGCAAGCAAGAGCAGTTTATATCTATTCTATCACCAAATATGAAAAACAGTGAAAAAATTAAAAAATCTATCATATTTAGACGAAGAAACATGCGAAATTTATTCACAGTACCGCACATGCATCAATCCAGCTTATTTGCATATGATGACGCAAAAAGAATGTTGACAGTTTCTAATTCACCAATTAGAACTTTTGTTTAACGAAGAAAACTTGATCTCTTAAATGACTCGTGAATTCATCAATTTAGAAATTTAATGTATGTATTTTGCAATATAAAAGCAATATATCAAAAGAAACATATTCTGGTTTATTCCTAAAGAAAAAAAATATCTTCGTTAACATAGCAAGGAACAATACAAAACAGTCAAAATTATGTGATTGTCATGTCACTACACACTCGTACCGTACCGAAGGCCAGCTGAAAACATGTACTGCACTGTACAGAGAAAAAAAGTAAAACAAGCAGTGGAACGTTTCATTCCTAGTGATATATTTGTTTGGTGCAAATACTGGACAATTATAGCCCTGTTGAACTTGTACTACTGAATTTGTTGGCATAACTTTTAAATTCTTACATTTTTTTTTTTTTTTTTATTTACTACATCCTATTTTAAGCTGTGCACATTGGACTATTTTTGCTCAATTTAAATCTGGCATAATCAGCTTGTTAGCAAGAAAATTTGTTCCCGCTGAAACTGAAATTGAGTATTTTCGGCATAATTTATTTTTGTGCGTAGAATTGTTATTGAAGGGTTAATCCGTGGTTGCCAATTTAGGAGTTTAATACCCGTTCCTCGCATTAGAAACTGTCAACCTAATAAATATGCAACTGCCCGGTTATTGACTGGGAGTGCTGTCATTTTTATTCTTCAGCTACTGTCCGTTCGTTGAGTAATAACCGGACAGTAGGTTTATGCAAATGAGGCTTGTCAGCCAATCAGGTAGCTTGAAATGAATGACCGGACACTAGTGGTAAAAAAAATGAGTATTCAAAGGATATTTTTGCTTAATATTTTCACATAATAAGCCAAGATATTAAGATAAGATAAGAAGATAGGCATGTTGAAATGAATCATACCTTGTATATTATGCATGCATTGCCATATTCAAACCACACTGAATGGCCCTTGTATACTAGACATGCACTGCCATATTCAAACCACACGGAATGGCCTTAAGATAAGTAAGTACAAATTGGTGGATTAGAAACCGTCAACATTCTCTCTGTGTCGTCATATGCAAATCAGCTGGATTGATGCATGTGCGATTCTGTGTTAGATTAGGCATGTTTCTTCATCTGAATTTGATCAGACTTTCTTTATTTATTCAAAAAATTTCATATCTTTTAATAGAATAGATATAAACTGTTCTTGCTTGCCCGTTGTTGGTAATAACCGGCTCGCCCAATAATTTGACCTATAATGGGCTCGGCTTCGCCTCGCCCATTATTCTTCAAATTATTTGGACTTGCCGGTTATTACCCAACAATGGGCTCGCAATTGCAGTTTATTTCTTAAATATACGCAGTGTATCTGCCTCCGAAACAGTGACGGCGCCACGATCTTGATTCTAGGGGAAAGAGAGAGGCAGTTTTGTCTAACGGGGGAAGAGGCATATACTCGAACAAAATATATCGCCCGGGGGAAGTGGGAGGCATGCATGGAGCGTTATGGTTCATCCTTATGGGATGCGTGGAGTAATATGGTTCATTCATTACATATTTGGGATGCGTGGAGCGCTATGGTTTTCCATTACATATATGGGATGCATGAAGAATTATGGGTGTATCTATTACATATATGGAATGCATGGGGCGTTATGGTTCATTCAATACATACGTGAAGCATTATGGGGTGCGTAGTATGTTATGAGATGCGTGGTGCGCTATGGGATGCGTGAAGCGCTATGGGATGTGTGGTGCGTTATGGGATGCGTGGTGTGTTATGGAATGCGTGGAGCGTTGTAAGATGCGTGGAGCGTTGTAAGATGCGTGGATTTTTTGGGATGCGTGGTGCGTTGTGGGATGCGTTGTACGTTGTGGAATGCATGGTGCGTTATAAGATGCGTGGTCCGTTATGGGATGCGTGGTGCGCTATGGGATGCGTGGGGCGTTATGGAATGTGTGGTGCGTTATGGAATGCGTGGTGTGTTATGGGATGCGTGGAGTGTTGTGGGATGCGTGATGCGTTGTGGGATGCGTTGTAGTTATGGGATACGTGATGCGTTATGGGATGCGTGGTGCGTTATAGGATGCTTGCAGTGTTGTGGAATGCGTGGTGCGTTATTGAAAGCGTGGAGCGTTGTGGGATGCGTGCGCGCAATGAGATGCGTGGTTCGTTATGGGATGCGTGGAGCGTTATAGGATGTGTGATGCGCTATGGGATGCGTGTTGTGTTATGGGATGCGCGGAGTGTTGTGGGATGCGTGATGCGTTGTGGGATGCGTTGTACGTTATGGGATGCGTGATGCCTTATGGGATGCGTGGTGCATTATGGAATGCTTGCAGTGTTGTGGAATGCGTGGTGCGTTATTGGACGCTTGGAGCGTTGTGGGATGCGTGTGCGCAATGGGATGTGTGGTGCTTTATGGGATGCGTGGAGCGTTGTGGGTTGAGCATTGTGGGATGCTTGGTGCGTTTTGAAATGCGTGGACGTTATGGGATATGTAGTGCGTTATTGAATGCTTGGAGCATTGTGGGATGCGTGTGCGCAGTGGGATGCTTGGTGCTTTATGGGGTGTGTGGAGCGTTGTGGGTTGAGCATTGTGGGATGATTGGTGCATTTTGAGATGCGTGGACGTTATGGGATATGTAGTGCGTTATGGAATGCGTAGAGCATTGTGGGATGCATGATCCAGTATGGGATGCGTGGAGTGTTGTGTGATTTGTGGTGCGCTATGAGATGCGTGGTTTGTTATTGGATTCGTGGAGCGTTATGGGATGCGTGTGCCCTATGGGATCTGTAGTGCATTACGGGATGCGTGGTGCGTTGTGGGATGCGTGAAGTGTTGTGGGATGCGTGAAGTGTTGTGGGATGCACGGGGCGGTGTGGGAGGTATAGTGCGTTATGGGATGCATGGAGTGTTGTGGGATTCTTGAAATGTTGTGGGATGCGTGGTGCGTTGTGGGATGCGTTGTACGTTATGGGATGCATGGTGCGTGATGTGATGCGTGGTGCGATGTGGGATGTGTGAAGCGGTGGGGATACGTGGAGCTCGTGGGTTGCGTGGAGCGTTATGGGATGCGTGTGCGCTATGGTATGTGTAGTACATTACGGGATGCGTGGAGCGTTGTGGGATGCGTAAAGTGTTGTGGGATACGTGGTGCGTTGTGGGATGCGTTGTACTTTATGGGATGCGTTGTGCGTTATGTGATGCGTGGTGGGATACGTGGTGCCCTTTGATATGCGTGAGGACTTATGGGATGTGAGGTATAGTACCTTATGGGATGCACGGAGCGTTGTGGGATGCTTGAAGTGCATGTTGTGGCAACGTGGTGTGTTATGTAATGCGTGGAGTGTTGTGGGATGCGTGACGCGTTGTGGGATGCGTGGCGTGTTGTGTTATGCGTTGTACGTATGGAATGTGTGGTGCGCTATGGGATGCGTGGTGCGTTATGGGATGCGCATAGTGTTGTGGAATGCGTGGTGCGTTATGGGATGCGTGAAGCGTTGTAGGATGTGTGATGCGCTATGGGATGCGTTGTGCGTTATGGGATGCGCGGAGCGTTGCTGAATGTGTGATGCGTTATGGGATGTGCTGTGCGTTATGGGATGCGTGGAGCGTTGTGGGTGGAGCCTTGTGAGATGCTTGGTTCCTTATGGGATGCGTTGTATGTGATGGAAAGCGTGGAGCTTGTGGGATGCGTGGAGCGTTATGGGATGTGTGGTGGGTTGTGAAAGTGTTGCGGGATGCGTTGTAAGTTATGGGATGCCTAGTGCGTTATGGGATGTGTGGAGCGTTTTATGAGGCGTGGAGCGTTATGGGATACATGGGGCGTTATGCGTGCATCAATTACATCTTAAGGATCTGAGTGATTCTTCAAATGTCCCGGATGTAAACTTGAGCTACATCGAAATGTATCTTGCTCTCATCAATTTCTTCACTTCACAACCACAGCAGGCGTGATAATGGGAAACATCAAACTGCCCTCAATTAAAGGGTTTTGTTATTCTACTGTTTGAAGGAAATTTAATTAAACGAATTTTAGTGTCAGATGGTACTTAATCAATATTTGCGAGCAATATTCAATTTTACGTCGATGTTCACATGTCTGTTCTAGCCTAGAAATTGAAAAATGTGTCAGAATGTTTAGATTAATTCCGCTATCAAAATTACTGTAGCGACAAAACATTACCTCTGTTTCATTAAAAATCAATAAAACTGAATACCGCAAGAAGTCTGTGGCGAGACCGTATAGTCATCTTTTAGGCTGATATAGGGCGATTCACGTTATATACTAATATAGGGCAGATTTACGTTATATACTGATATAGGGCAGATTTACGTTGCTCATTTATCCTATTTTAAAGAATTTGTCAGTAAGCCCTGTCTACTCATTGATATTCACTACCTTTATATTAGAACATATGTACAGATCATGACCCATTAGTGTGTACCTGATATAACATAAATCTGACATATCGTTCATGGGGTACAGTTTGGTGTTTACATCATTAAGCACTATCACATTAAGCCATGCCCACCATGCATATTAATAACATCTGCTGATAATATATGCATGTAGACAAGTAATCAACAAAATTATCATGCCCAATATGACGCAAAACGGACATACTCTTGTTCATTTATCACTTTTTCAATTGTTTTGCTTTAAGCCCCTCCCAGTTATTAATATGCATGATATCGCCACCAAAAACAATAGGGCACATTTACAGACCATGTCTTTCTGTGTACCAAATATAACATGAATCCAATTTACCGTTCTTGAGATACCATGTTTAGAAGCTCTTTTAAGCAAAATAATATTGAGCCCCTCCCAATATTCATATTGAATAAAATTCAACGTTTTTACATCCCGAACATGTACACACCAGCTAACAACATAATTATCCCAAATATGAACCAAAACAGACATGCGGTTGTTAAAATCCAGTTTATCGTTCTTAAAATACCGTGTTTCCAAGCTTTTTTTTCAGCAAAATCATATTAAGTCCGCCCACTATACATATTAATGAAATTCAACGTTTTTACACAATAGCTAACATCCTAATTACACCAAATATGACACAAAACAGACATGTGGATGTTTAAATATGAACATTTCAAGATTTCACATTAAGCTCCGCCTGCTCATTAATATGCATGATAACACTACCAAAAACAATGGGGCACATCTACAGACCATGGGCTATCTGTGTACCAAATATGACAGGAGTCC
>JAIGNY010000962.1:917500-922500 GCA_020152595.1 Chiridota heheva | reverse complement strand
TAATAAATATCTGATAATTCTTGTGATGCCTATATGGCAGCTTGGTTCTTAAATGATTACTTCATGATGAAAGAGGACTTCGAAAGAACCAAAATAATGGAGAAAGCATTCAAAAATCTTATCCCGTTAAGGAGATATCTAAGTTGAAAGTTTGGTATCATTTGTGTAAAAACGGACTGTATTCAGACTAGTTGTGATGTCATAGCCTCAGATTCCTCAAATTCTGTATTTATTCTGTTACGGACCAATAATAGAAAAGTAACAAAAAAATGCCGATGATAAAATCAAGATCAGTGACTTTGAAATTCAATCTGATGTATTCAAATTTCAAAAACTTCTTTCGGTAAACAATATATACAATATGCTCTTAAAGTTAACCTGCTGAAATATCCTAACCTGACTGTGATAGTGAAGACGATGCGCAATCCTAACCTGACTGTGATAGTGAAGATGATGCGCTATCCTAACCTGATTGTGATAGTGAGGATGATGCGCTATCCTAACCTGATTGTGATAGTGAAGATGATGCGCTATCCTAACCTGATTGTGATAGTGAAGATGATGCGCTATCCTAACCTGATTGTGATAGTGAAGACGATGCGCAATCCTAACCTGATTGTGATAGTGAAGACGATGCGCAATCCTAACCTGATTGTGATAGTGAAGATAATGCGCTATCCTAACCTGATTGTGATAGTGAAGACAATGCGCAATCCTAACCTGATTGTGATAGTGAAGATGATGCGCTATCCTAACCTGATTGTGATAGTGAAGATGGTGCGCTATCCTAACCTGACTGTGATAGTGAAGATAATGCGCTATCCTAACCTGACTGTGATAGTGAAGATAATGCGCTATCCTAACCTGATTGTGATAGTGAAGATAATGCGCTATCCTAACCTGATTGTGATAGTGAAGATGATGCGCTATCCTAATCTGATTGTGATAGTGAAGATAATGCGCTATCCTAACCTGATTGTGATAGTGAAGATGATGCGCTATCCTAACCTGATTGTGATAGTGAAGATGATGCTGACTGTGATAGTGAAGATGGTGCGCTATGTCTCTCTTTAGGTGACTGTTGAAAAATTCGGTCCTAAAATTGATAGTGGCCATTTTTCATTTTTTTTCCTTCAAATTTGCAGTCACAAATATTGGAAAATCGGCACACTTAGGGCAAAAAATATGGATGATCTAAAAAATTCAATCAAGATCTAAAAGTGTCGGAACATTTCGAAAAATAATTCTGAAAATTGACAAATTAAAGAAGTGCATTTCTTTTTAATTATACATATAATCAAAACAAAAACAGAACTATGATTAGCCAATCCTTTGGTGTGGTGCAAAAGCAATCCCTTACCCCTATGGCTAGCCGCCCGTCATTCTTTTACCATGCTATAACTGATTGCCCAAGTATTAATACGCAGTGTGAAGTGTCAGAAATAATAGTCTTTTTACACCTTGTCAATTAATCGCCTTCCACGGCAAGTAGGGGATTATGCGATGGAAGCAGCTTTTACTCGTCCGTTGGAGGGGCGATGGTGACGTAATAGAATAAGGACCACGCTTGGCTGTGTGTAGCTTGATTATCTGATTATAGGTGGTTGTTGTGTTGCTGAAGGTTGTGGGGGCAAAGCTGATGATTTTTGGGGAAAGGTGGGTGTGAGCCTATGTTTTTTTTTTTCTTTTAATATTGGAAGAGTGGGGCGGGAAATGTCAAGTATGGGCAAAAAAAGGATTGAAAACTGCAGAAGTCGCGCCATGTCCAGGAATCACAGGATGCGGGAATTAATAGTTGAATTTTCCATCGAAAAAAGTTCCATGGGTTTGACGCATGAGAGAACTGTAAAATGTAGCCACGCACTCCACTTGTATGAATTGGTCGATAAGTGACATGTGAAGAAAAATCCCACAATAGTTATATTTATGTCGTAATAGGTCTCTGCCAGCTCAATGTAGCGGGCACCGCAAATTAAGTGCTGAATATATGAAGAAATAATGTATTAGATTGATTCATATCTTTGACCAGGCTGATTCTTTTTTTAAGAATTTTTTGCTGGTCTTTATGTTTTGCCGTCACGTGACAATTGTGGATCTTTTGATATTTTTGAATTACATCTTAAAAAAAAAACGTTAATTTTTGACAAGTCTTCATGTCATCGCCACGTGAAAATTATGCATCTTTTAAGATTTTTAAAACATCGATATATATTTTTGTTAAGCGAAACTGATATAAACATTTCAATTTTGAAAGAATAATTGGTTAGAAATTAGTCTCAATAAATAATACAAGAAATTTTCAAACAGTGAGCTCATTGATTTCTCTTTCTGGCTCATGTATTGTTCACTGTATTAAATTGGACTCTTCTTTTAGACATAAATTGTCATTTTTGCATATTTTTAATTTTGGAAATTTTATAGATATCGTCTTAACATGTGCAGTAAATGTACAATGAAATTCAGCGTTTCTGATTGGTCATGCACAAATTACGACAACTAATCAATACCTGCCACGGAAGTGACCAGTACACTGTACATAACACATAATGTGTATACAGTACGCATCTAATTACAAACGTTCCACAACCGGATATGACGTGAAACATATGAATATCGCAATTGTATTAATTTAAATGAGACGAGAATCTCTATTTAAACTATACAAAAGGATTTTTTTTGGGGGGGAAGGGGGTCGGGGACTTTTTATGTGTTGCCGTCACGTGACAATTGTGCACCTTTTAATTTGTTTAAATATAACAAAATCTAAAGAAAAATTGAAAACATTTTTGGGCCGAGCTTTTATGTGCTGCCGTCGTTACGTGGTAATTATTCATCTCATCCGTTTTGAAGTAAAATAAAAAAGGGTTTTGAAGGCTAAAATATGGCCCAATTTGTTAAGCTAAAGCTTGATTTTTTCAAGCTTAACATGGATGTGTAAATCTAAAACTTAGTTCTCCAACCTTAACTCACATTTCGAGCCTAACACTGATATTTTTAACGCAAACGTTTAAGACCTGACCGTGAAATTTCAAACCCCAACGTGCAGTGTCAGATTGTTAAGACCTAGCCGTTAAATTTCAAACCCTACGGTGCGTATTTATGTCTAACACTATTTTTTTTAACCCTAACGCAGATTTGTAAGATCTAACCGTTAAATTTCAAACTCTAGCGTGCATTTTTAAGCCTAACACTGATTTTTTTTAAATCCTTACGCAAATTTAAAGACCTAACCGTGAAATTTCAAACCCTACGGTGCGTTTTTATGTCTTACACTATTTTTTTGAACCCTAACGCAGATTTGTAAGATCTAACCGTTAAATTTCACTCTAGCGTGCATTTTTAAGCCTAACACTGATTTTCAAAACCTAACCGTGAAATTTTAAACTCTAACGCAGATTTTTTTTAGCCCTAAACTGAATTTTTAAGCCTTGACGCGGATTTGTAATTGTATACATTAATGAAAGATATGGCGTATTAAGCGACATTCATGTACAAATCGGACTGTCTGTGTGTATGGGTGTGGAGGGTATAGACCTAATCCAAAAGTTGTTTACAATCCGGAAACTTTACGACCGGAAGCAATTGGTAGGTACAGTGCAGGAAAACGTAAAGTTCGCATATTGTGTTCGATTGCGTATCACTAAATAATCGTAAAATAGGTCGCTTTTATCTTTAATTTTGTACAAAGCCCTCGAATTTTGTTTATAATTTTTAAGTAAAAAAGTAATAGGGAATTATCTACATATTAAGTAGTGATTTTAACTGGAAGTTTGTTTGCTTCGCAAGAAAACAAAGCTTGAACTTTGCATGAGAGTTATCCAAGCTAGGCCAGTATTTTAGCGTTAGCGCATGCAAATACGGATCCGACAAAAATAGTCACTAATTGCTGTGAAATATCTCACCGCTGTTCGGCAAATGTAATATGGATTATAAGACTTAAGTATTAATTCCAAATGAAATTTTGTCAAACTGAAAAGCTATGAACCGTAAATCTGGGTAGGACCATAATCAGTAACAAAATGCCGCTATTATTATTATGCAATGGGCCTATGTTTAAAACCAGTAAATGTTAACATAACTTAGTGACCTAACGTTAGTAGCCTAACATTAGTAACGTTAGGCCCAAACCCATTACTAAGTTATGCGAACAAATCAAGGCAGATTGCATATTCACTTAATGGTATTTTTTGATCAAGCTCCATCTACACAATTCTTAATCTGGTTATGCAGGTATTTATGTGTGTTGTTTTTGGTAGGGTGGACCTCTTGTAGGTGCTTTTTCAAATAAGCAGTGAAGGTTAGCCTGCTTAACTGAATTCCCTTTTTTGATGCAGGATCCAAATACCAAGAATTTTTATGTATATAAAAAAAGCTTGATATTCACGATTGTTTTGAAGACTAAGAAATCACACAATGCAAAAATGATCATCTGAATGACTGCAGGTATTACCCGCTGAAGTATTTAGTTCACACCTTCTTTTTTTCATTCCATATCAAGCTATAGGCCTATGTGTGTTCCAACACAGAAAATACATTGAAAAACAAGCCACACGAGGAGATCATGCAGATTGAAATGTTCATATAATAAAAACTTAAGAAAATTTAAAAGCTGCCAAATGTTTGCTGTTTTTGTCATACATCTACTTTGGATGTCAAATTATACTGCATGTGGACATCTTCTTTAGATGTCTCACGCTTTATCTTAAATCTTAATGTATGGTTTCTTACTTTCAATTGATATACTTGTCTTTTTGGCAATATTTTATGTTTGGCTTTTTATTTTATTGTAAACAGGATCTGCAGCTTTCAGCTAAATGAGCTATCCTATATAAAGAAGAATGAAGCAAATAGACAAGCTGTATACATCACATGATCACACCATGGCATAAGATCATATTCTCAGACTATATGCTCATCTAAATGTGATTTTTCTGACTGCTTAAATTTTACCTGTTATGCCAACTTGATAATAAAATAGTGTGTGTAGTACAATTTTATAT
>JAIGNY010000962.1:837500-912500 GCA_020152595.1 Chiridota heheva | reverse complement strand
CATATTCCACCAATCAGGGCTCTTATGTCTACCAATGGTCTATCGTATGGATAGCCATTTTAACATTTTTTAAATCGATAATTCCAGATATTTCTATTAGAAATAATAATCCAAAAAAGAATAATGGATATTTAGAAAAGAATTCGAGATATTAAAATTATCCGCCATATCTGATATCAGAATGTTTTTTGAGGTGTTTTTCTTCAAGTTATTATAGACTGATGGATATTAAAAAATTAAAAAATTGAGATATCTCGAATTCGATTTTGAATCATCTGAAATTAATTCTTTCTGGGATCTTCAATATGTATGTTTCGATATCCAAATACATATCAAAATATGATATTCTGATATCAAGAAATAAATTTTGGATATCCAAAATACTCTCATAATGTGGGATAACTTAACAATATTTCTGATATCTTAAATTTATTTTATGATATCCAAAAGAAAATCAAACATATTTCTAATTAGTTTTGATATCATAAATACTTTAGAGATATCTCAGAGACATTTAAAATTCGCTCAGGCATAGGCGGCGGAACTGTTCGTCCGGGGACTTGGGGCCTCCACTAATTTCAATGGGGAGAGAGGGAGGGGGGCATGACCCCAGAATAATCATTTGTAATGTTCATATTTTTGGTATATTTTTTTCATCCCGAGATTTAATTCATATGTTCTCTTTATATGATAATCTAGATCATGCAGTCCACAATTACAATGCTCTTCAAATATACAAAACAGAAACTTCAAGGTTTTTGTAACACATTTTCTGTAATGGACCGCTCCTTTTACGTGACTACCCCCTTCCCTCTGTGACAACCCCCCTTCCTCTCCCCACCGTGACTAGAATGAAACAATGTCTAGTCATATGGTCATAATTACATGCATATACCGTACGTTTGGTCAATGACAGCTCGCTTTGGCCTGCAAGTTTCTAACACGTTATAAGCCGATAAGCGGGCTCTATCGGATGTTGGCACTATTGACTATTGGCCTATACCTGAAAGCAGATATATTTATTTTCTAACATTTTGGAAAGTTTAGGTTGCTCACTTGAATCATAAAAAATGGGTAAAATCATGATTGTATTAAGACCTCTAAGTGAACTTTATAAATTATAATCATTTGTAATGTTCATATTTTTGGTATATTTTTTTCATCCCGAGATTTAATTCATATGTTCTCTTTATATGATAATCTAGATCATGCAGTCCACAATTACAATGCTCTTCAAATATACAAAACAGAAACTTCGAAGTTTTTGTAACACATTTTCTGTAATGGACCGCTCCTTTACGTGACTACCCCCTTCCCTCTGTGACAACCCCCTTCCTCTCCCCACCGTGACTAGAATGAAACAATGTCTAGTCATATGGTCATAATTACATGCATATACCGTACGTCTGGTCAATGACAGCTCGCCTTTTTGGCCTGCAAGATTCTAACACGTTATAAGCCGATAAGCGGGCTCTATCGGATGTTGGCACTATTGACTATTGGCCTATACCTGAAAGCAGATATATTTATTTTCTAACATTTTGGAAAGTTTAGGTTGCTCACTTGAATCATAAAAAATGGGTAAAATCATGATTGTATTAAGACCTCTAAGTGAACTTTATAAATTAAAAGCTGCCCGTTTCATTTTGTTAATTTTGCAGTAACATTTTGTTTTTAAATAGCCTACATTAAACAGCAGAATTTTAGGAGAATATTGAGTCCAAATAGATTATTTTATGCAGGCCCGTAGCCAGCGCTTTGAGACGGGGCTAGTTTTTTCGTATACAAGGGCACTTCATTCCTGCACTTCGGAAAAATTTAAATGGAAACGCAACGTTCTACATAAGGTTTTTTTTTTCTTTCCTGAGAGAAGGCTGTAGATTCAACAAGCATTGAAATTCCAATTGCTTATTATGTATTTAGATTTCAAAAGAGCACTTTCTCTGACAAAGGGCGTTCTTCAGAGAAAGGTTTGAAAATGTAAAATAATCTATTAGTAATAAAGTAACACTATGTGCGATAATGTATGTAATACATGAGCTAATACACTGAGAGATGGAGGGTGAGCGGCGGGATATAGAACACGTTCGTTTTAACAGTTTGAAAAACTTTAGACATGTTCATAGTAAATTATTGGAAGCTTACCAAACATTTTTTTGAACTACACATATTTTTCAAAGAGTGACCATAGACCTATATCCATGAACAGAAACGGAAACAATAAAACATTATATTTCCACATTATGCGTTTTTATGAATTTGTGTTTTGTATATTGTATATTATATCTCTCATTGACATGAATATTAACTTGTATTATTTATATATATATATATATATATATATATATATATATATATATATATATATATATATATATATATATATATATATATATTTAAATATATATATATATATATATATATATATATATATATATATATATATATATATATATACATATATATATATATTATATATACATATATATATATATATATATATATATATATATATATATATATATATATATATATATATATATATATATATATATATAGATGTAATATATATATATATATATATATATATATATATATATATATATATATATATATATATATATATATATATATATATATATATATATATATATATATATTTAACAAAATTAGAAAAATGACAATGTCTCTAGCCAACATAATTTTCATATAAACCAAATATAAAAAACTCCTGTTTCCTTCTTCTATGAAGTCAAAATAAATATTACATATATATATATATATATATATATATATATATATATATATATATATATATATATATATATATATATATATATATATATATATATATATATATATATATATATATATATATATATATATATATATATATATATATATATTTATATATATATATATATATATATATATATATATATATATATATATAACAAAATTGGAAAAATGACAATGTCTCTAGCCAACATAATTTTATATAAACCAAATATAAAAAAAATCTGTTTCCTTCTTTAGTGGTATGTAGTCCAAAAAATAAATATTATATATATATATATATATATATATATATATATATATATATATATATATATATATATATATATATATATATATATATATATATATATATATATATATATATATATATATATATATATATATATATATATATATATATATATATATATGTATGTATATATATATATATATATATATATATATATATATATATATATATATATATATATATATATACATATATATATATATATATATATATATATATATATATATATATATATATATATAAAATATATATACATATATATATATATATATATATATATATATATATATATATATATATATATATATATATATATACATATATATATATATATTATATATATATATATATATATATATATATATATATATATATAATATATATATATATATATATATATATATATATATATATATATATATATATATATATATATATATATATATATATATATATATATATATATATATAAATATATATATATATATATATATATATATGTATATATATATATATATATACTTTCTTCCTATGCGTTGTAATGTACATTTTTGCCCTTCAAATGTCAGTTTTACGAGAGCTTCCGGGAGCCCTTACTGACCGGAGGCCCTTACCGACCAGGGACCCTTAAGCGGCCACTGCACCACACGCCGAAAAGCGAGCGCTGTGCGGTCACCTTAACAGACAAATTTTGTTAATGGATTTACGCCTGTTTAGTGGGCCCCAATATTTTTTTTCCTTTCGCTGCCGCTGCGCTGTAGAGCAGCTTTTCATTTCAGCATTTTTTTTAAACCATGATTTTTGTTTTCACTTTCTTAAGATGTAAAATGATAAAGAAATTGTTCAAAATCTTATGTTTTATCAAAATGTGTAGAACGATGAATGTATATAATAATGGCGTAACACTATATATTAGCAATAGTTAAAATCATGTATTGTTGCAAGGATGTAAAATCCATCTTAATTTTATACAAAAGTATTTTGCTGTTGGTATGTCTGTAATATGATTTCTATCTCACTTAAAACCAAAAATTGTTAATAAAATTTGCATCATATTGATGTTGAGGCTTAGCTATTTTAAGCCTACTTGAAAAACAGTTTTCACATATTTAAACGGTATTAAAGCTCCCACACGCAGTGGGGCAACTAGTCCTGGGGGCTTATAAGGATTTTGGCCTCTGCCTCGATGTTGGAACCACGGCGGAAAGGAGGGAGGGGGAGGGGGGAATTTCCCCTGGCTCAAAAGTAAGGGGCAGAAGGTGCTCTTTTTAAATTGTGCGGACGAGGGCAGGATGTGCCCTTTTAAAAGTTGTAGGTGATCGGTCTGGAATCTAGAGGCGCCCTATTGAAACTTATTTGAAGTTATTCTAGGTCATTCTTGAAGCTTGAAAACAAATTGATGTCCTGAATACTCACTCACAAATACTACATAATACATAGAGGTTGTCACATACATTTGGTATCCATTTGACATAATTAAAGCAAATCATTTTACCAGGGGCACCGACACTGAGGCCATGTGGGATGAGGTATGCCCGTAATAAATTTCTAAGCAGAAATTTTCATAAGAAGCCTTTTACTTGTTTGTCCGATGGGTAATTGTCAACATTGGTCCTGGCATCCCAATCGTTAAACTCATAGGCGGAATTTGTCTACCGAAAGTGTGGGAAAGTCAAAAGTGACAAGCAAAAGCTGTCAACTGACAAGAGTGTCCCGTTTTTAAATAAAAAGTGCCCCTCAATTACTGTCGAAAAATGCACATGAACTTGATTTTCTGCTCTCTCCGCTTCCCCGATTTCCTTTTGGCACCTCTAACGCTTTGGGTTCCATTACAAAGATATTGCAGTGTGATTGTTCACGGCTAGCAGTGTGATTGTTTATGGCAACTCTCTATGTTCACAAAATGAACAATAACAGTCTAGGATGTACTCAACTGAGATGTACAGTACAAATGTGAAATTAGTTTATTTATGGCAAGTCTCTATGTTCACAAAATGAGCAACAACATTCTACGATGTACTCAAGATGTACAGTACAAATGTAAAAATAGTTAATTTATGGCAGGTCTCTATGCTCACCACATGAACAATAACA
This sequence comes from Chiridota heheva, assembly GCA_020152595.1. Taxonomy (NCBI): domain Eukaryota; kingdom Metazoa; phylum Echinodermata; class Holothuroidea; order Apodida; family Chiridotidae; genus Chiridota; species Chiridota heheva. Next base: position 907,318 of record JAIGNY010000962.1, on the reverse strand, counting down.
GTCTAGGATGTACTCAACTAAGATGTACAGTATAAAAATGAAATTAGTTTATTTATGGCAGGTCTCTATGTTCACAAAATAAACAATAACAGTCTAGGATTTTTCCAGATGTACAGTACAAATGTGAAATAAGTTTATTTATGGCAGGTCTCTATGTTCACAAAATGAACAATGACAGTCTAGGATGTACTCAAGATGTACAGTACAAATGTGAAATTAGTTTATTTATGGCAGGTCTCTATGTTCACAAAATGAACAATAACAGTCTAGGATGTACTCAAGATGTACAGTACAAATGTGAAATTAGTTTATTTATGGCAGGTCTCTATGTTCACAAAATGAACAATAACAGTCTAGGATGTACTCAAGATGTACAGTACAAATTTAAAATTAGTTTTGTTTTATTGTATGGGCTATAACATGTTCACAAAATGAACAATAACTGTTCAGGATGTACTCAAGATGTACGGTACAGGTGTCAAATTAAAGGTATATGGACAGATGTAAGCAACATTAGCTAAATTGTTTTAAAATCCACTAAAAACACAAAATAGGCAAAACATTACATTAACATCGCTACAAATTGGCAATTTTACAGTTTTTAAAGATTTTGGTGCAAATTTGCAAATTGTTGTGCTACTTTTGTGATGTGGAAATGGGACATAGTCCCTATGTTTTTTTTTATATAAGACCATTATTTCTTAAGCTTCTGTCGGTTTTTTCTTTGAAACATCAAATATTACTCTTAGTGAAGAGGATTTGATCTTCACCATACACCCCAAACCAAAATCAAGCTGGATAAGTTATTTTGAACATTTTTAAATGTAATTGCTTCTAACTTGAAAACTACACATACTACCTTTAAACTACACGTGCTACCTTCAAACTACACATACTACCTTCAAACTACACGTGGTACTTTCAAATTCAAAGACTGTTCAAACTCAGAATTCAATACTGTTTTTAGTCAGGTGTTTCACACAACAGCTAACAGTTTAGGTTGCCTACATGCTTTGTAAATTCCTAAAGCAACGCTTACAGGGTGATCTGATTGTTTCAGTTGTTGGTTTCAAAAAGTTGAAAGTGAATTATCATATCTAATGTTTTGTTGCATGATATGAAATCAATAAAAACAATTTAGTTCTCGGCATTAATACCGAGTACATGTATACAAATAACCTCCAGAGGAAATAAGCACAGGTTACAAAATTTTAAAAAGTTTTATTTACAGTAAAATTAATTGGCATGTTTGATTTAGATACATTTGGCTTATTTCATATAATGATGTAACCCATTCCTATGAATTGCTTGACAACGTTTGAAGCATTCTGAAATGTTTACAGCATACTCTCCAAGTTACCAATCACCGACACTCTGCTACTGGAAGCAGAACTTTACGTATTGAAAGGGCCGTCATCCAGACTTGATTGTTGCAACAGTATCTTATTTGGACTTTCTTCTCAACAAATCTCAAAGCTTCAGCGCATTCAAAACATGCTGCCAAATTAGTTACTCTCACAAGTAAGAAATCTCACATTAAACCCATCCTCCACCAACTTCATTGGCTTCCTATATGTTAAAGAATAAAATACAAGCTTCTCACCCTCACATACAAAGCCATCCATGGTCTTGCTCCAAATTATATTTTCAACTTACTCACCTTACAATTACCAACTCGCTCACTCAGATCTAACAGTGCTATTCTCCTAAAACCGCCAAAAATTAACACCAAGACTTACGGTAAACGTTCTTTTCAATCTGCAGCCCCCAAGCTCTGGAACATTCTCCCAATCTATATCAGAAATGCCCCTACTTTAGATATTTTTAAGAGTGTATTGAAAACACACCTTTTCATGAGTTCCCCTCATTGGACCTTGTAACTTTATCCTGCTTGTATCTTTAAGTATGGTTTTGTTCTCTTACTACTTTTTGTATCTTAAAAAGGTTTTCTCATGTTATATTTGTTTACGTAAAGCGCATTGAGACCGTTTGGTACAATGCGCTATATAAAAATGTATTATTATTATCATTATTATTATCCGTTCTTTGTTAAACCTTCATACATGTATTCTTACTAAATGCCAAACCATCACAGTATGTTTTGCATACTTGATCAAATTCACAGCTTAAAACTATGGGCGGCCGTTTGGGCAAAAATTTAAAAAGCAGTAAGAAACATAAATATAAGAATGAAATAAACAAAAGAAACCAAATTGAATATGAAATAAATGAAAAGAATTCTACACAAAAGAAATTATAAAGAAAAATTATTAATAAGAAACATAAACTAAAAATGAAATGATTGATAAGAAACCAATAAAAAGGATGTTATACAAAAATATAAATTGAATATGCAATAAATAAAACGAAATAAATACAAAGATAATAAATAACGTATAAAGTAAAAAATGAAATAGATAAAAAGGAATCAATAAAATTTTTAAGTATAAAGTAATAAGAAAACGACAAATAAGATATGAAATAAATAAAAGGAAACAAAAATCCAAGTAATATACAAACAGAAAATATATCTCCAAATATAACTACTTATATATAAACATTAATATATCTAATATTAATAATAAGACTACAAACAGTTTATCTTTAAATTAGTCTTTAAATCTGTATCTTTAAACAATATAGTTTTTAATTAATATATCTTTAAACAGAAATGTAAGTATAGTCTCAGCCTTTGCTTATATGCAAACAGAAATTGAAGTACAAAAAAATATATACGTATAAAACAACTTATGTTAAAAGGATATATATGCGCAGCACTTTGCGCAACACAATGAAATGTAAAGTGTGCTGCGTACACTTGTAATCTATTACCGATTATACTTGGCAGCAGTTTCACTGTGCACCACAGATATGATATATGCATATCGGTTTCGTCAACGAACTACTAAGTTGAGCAGACAGTCTGAGCTGTGCAGTAGGTTGCCATGACGCGAGGAACACCTGACATGCCTGTATGCCTGTGGAGTGCAGTTGCGATGCTGGCATGGCTGTCCCGTTGGCTGAGCTAGAGTTAGGCACATTGTTAGGGGCAGGCCTAGCGTTAGGCGTACCCGGCCCCATTGGTCCCCGGTATTGAAGGGTACTGGTACTGTTAGCAGGGGCACTTCTTCTATTGCTTGCTACAAAAGTTTGGTTGCCCTTCTAATTAGGCCTACAGCCTCTACAAATATCGGGTTGGGATTTGTTTCCGGTATCCATTTTTTCCACATGAGATTAAGTTGGCTTCACGCTGAGCATAGCATGCATTGCACAAACATAATGCATTCGAGCGATAGTGTCAGCTGGTGGGCCCGTGTACACAAAGCCTGGGCGAAAATCCTAGTGACGTGATTGTGGTGCGCAAAGTGTTGCGCGTATTTCCTTTTTTACATATCCGGTTTTTTGAGTGTTTCTTTTTTACTTATAATTTGTTTTTATACATATTTTGTTTTGTACTTATGTTTCTGTTTCTATTTATAAACAGATAAAAGGATGTCTGTACTTATATTTATGTTTAAAGATATCACTGTGTTATAGATATAGTAATGTTGATATATTTAGAAAATAAGTTTTATTTGGAGATTTATTTTTGTTTGTATAGTATTTTGTATAATCAATTTTATTGTGGTGGAAACATTGTGTGTTATAAGATCTTACAAATTTATCTTTTTCGTTTTATATATTTAGTATTATTTTTTGGTTTTGTATTGTTTTCTTTAGGTTTATTTCATATTCACTTTATATTTTCCTTATTAAATACTTTTCTTTTTTTATTGCTTTCTTTTTATTTATTTCGTTTTTGATTTATAAGTTTCTGAATATTTCTTTTCTTTTTATTTACTTCGTATTGAATTTTTTTCATTTATTTTTCATTCAAAGATACTTTTTTTTTATTGGTTTCTTTTATTCTTCCTTTTTTATTCATGTTTTTAAGTCTTTTTAATTTTTTCCCAAACGGCTATCCTTATAAAACTTGTACAGATGACTGTTGTTCTTTTTGCAAGTTTGAGGAAGATACCAAAATTCTTCTATTTTGGTAATGTTCTTTTATCAGTTGACGACGAACTTCATAATGAGAAGTTGAGAAGGCTGTATTAGGATTTAGGAAGATGTTATGCATATTCACGGACGGTCTTTTCCTCTTGGTTTAATCAAATTTGTTTTATAAAGGTAAACTGTATGTTCCCCTTTTAACAAGCAAAACATTAAACTTCAAAAATGTACAAGGTTTGTATAATAATTTTGAATCTATGCTCAAATTTGAAAACCAGATCAGATCAATTTTCTTCAAAATCAAGTAACTAAATTGATTTTGACATTTTCTAGGATACATTTTCCAGTTGTTATTTTTGTTAATACATTTTCTTGCTTTGATTTGATTACAGAACTGGTCTCTTTTATGACATTTGATGTATGTATTGAACAGAATACAGCAATGCTGAACGGAATATTCTTGTGAATTTGCATGTTCATCTTAATATTATAGGACTATTAAAGAACAAAAGTGGTGAAGAAAAAAAATTACATTTTCCTCTGTTTAGTAGTAAGTCCGGTAGCATGCCTATTAATGGGAACATAAATGTTTCTATTAATGGAAGATTTTGCTACATGGACGCCGCCATTTTGTGATATTTCCCATGATCCTTTGCTATCTTAACGTTAAAGCCTCATGTAATGTTACACTTTTCAAATTCAAAATACTTCTGGAAACAATATCTTTGCTAAGGGAAACTTAAAACTTATAAAAATACCTTCATTACTGTCATGGCTACAACTTTTCCACTCCCATTTGATATGTTCAACGCCGTTTTCAAAATTTTAGATAAAATAGACTATAGAGCTAGGCTTTTAGGCGCGAAACGGCTTTTTGAAAATTCAAAAGTATTTCAACACAATGATTTTTAATACTTCAAGTACATAAATTAGAAAGTATGACTTTTTATTGCAACATATAAACAATATGGCTGCATGACTTCAATCTTCTCGTGTGTTATAAATGTTCCTATTAATAGGCATGCTTCCGGACTGGTATGGTAGTTAATGCAATTCAAATAATTTCACCAGTGTACTGAGAAGTTACCAGTGCAGTATACAGTGTGACGTCGTACGTACAGATCCAAGACATTTGTCATGTCTTTATTTGTAAATGTATTATCATCAAGATGAGGTATAACATGCACTTTAAAGGAACATGCTTTGCGCATCTGTAGATACACCAAATATTCTTAATAAGAGAACAATTGATTTTATTTATTCCATTGCAAAGAAATCGATAATAAATTGTCTAGATGTTCAATTATGACAGCACAGTTTGCTGCATCTGTCACTGTTCAACACATGGGTGAAATGCAGTAACAGTAATAAATAAACATGTTGTTTTCCACAAATGTATTTCTTTAGTATTCCTCTATCATATAGATGAACATGAACATGTGAAGGAATATTCCTTTTACCACACCAGAGAAACTTAAAAGAGCATTTAAACAAAATAAATTGTTTGTGGAAAGACACACAAATATTTATTTTTTATTTTTCTCTTTTGTAGTATATGCTACAGGTTTCATCATTTTTGAAAAGAAACTATTTGTAAACACCTTTAAAAGGGGTGTAACTTTATTCCACTTCCTTGGTTGCAACTTTGTTGCCACCAGAAAGTGGTGTAATCCCCTGTTTCCCCCTAAGATGGAGAAAACATTTCCCTGATTTTATGGACAATCTGAATTTCCCTTAAATGGTGTAACCAATCTAGTCCCTTGAAAATGAGAAAAAGTAACACACCATGAGTGTAAAACTAATCCCACGTTGATAGGAAAGGTAATCCCGCTTTGAGAGGAAATGTGTACACCATTATGTGAGGAACGATAGTCTTGCTTTGAGAGGAAAGATTATCCAACTTTGAGAGGAAATGTTTACACTATTATGTGAGGAAATGGATATGTTTCTTATGTGGAAAAAGATAGGTTACACCAAAAAGTGGTGACAGCCTGGTTGCACCCACTTTTTGGGGTAACCTACCCTATTTTCTATTTTTTTACAGTGTATGGAGTGCTTACTTGTTAAGCTCTTTTTGATTTCTCAAACCACCTTTCACAGCTTTTTCCAAATATACATTTGATTTTTTGGTATTTGTTGATTTCTTGTATTGTACGTCAGTTTTGTATTTTGTTCAATTGCATATTTTGTGCAAAAACAAACAATGAAATGAAATATATGTGGGCCTAGAATAGAAATTCAACATGAGAAAAGTTACCTTTTGATAAATGTGTGCTTCTTCGTGCTCTGGTGTCGTTATTAGGCTCTGGTGTCTGATTTAGTAACACAAACACAAACAGGATAAATACAATGTAGAGTAAGACATATCCAACACGATTACACCAATGTTTACTTGTTCGAGTAATGAATGCCTTCGAAACTGACATCTTTGTAAAAGAAGTGATTTCGACAAGAAGTTACACCAACACGTTGGCAACTAACTTTACAAATGATGTGAAGTCTGCGATTTAATATAATCCAACTGATTCCATGCATAAACGCAGCCATGCTTGGAAGCAGCTCAGAAATAGCTCATTGTAACATCCTATACCCGCATATATGATTTTATTATTAATAAACGTATTTAAGCTAACAAAAAAAGTAAGGCGTTCTTATGGTGGCGCTCCTCTTCTATTTCTATTTATCATTTGGTCCATCATTAAATTAAACAATTAAAATTAGTATCATATAGTCAAACGGATTAAAAGGCACAAAGATGTGATCAAATAGTAAAACGAGATACAAATACATAATTATATTTCTGTTGTGTGTTTTCCCTATATAGAAGGGTCAAACTGTATAGACACCAATAGGAGCGGACATGGATCTGATTATATCCTGATCACAGAATTGCCCCATCATTTACATTGACTGAGATTTAGCAAAGAAATTTAAAGAATTACATAATGATTTTGAGCTTACTACTCTGTTGTCAGGAAAGTGTCATACTGACGTCATCAGGGAAGTGCCATCCTTGTCATCAGGGAAGTATCATCTCTGTCATCAGGGAAGTGTCATCAGAGAAGTGCCATCTTTGCTGTCATCAGGGATGTATCATTCCTACTGCACGTCAAATTTTCATCAGCCAAAGATAACTAAAAAAATGCTAACTTTTAAAATTCTAAAACTGACTAACCCTAATGAAAATGTTCATAAACATTCGAGAATTTTTTTTCGCTTTCCTTCACGAAAATGTGTCCCTTCCATTGAAAGAAAAAAAAATTCGAGCGGTAATCGACGCTGCCATGCCCTAGGGACCGCGTAGGGGTTCCGATGGGTTCAAGGATTTGAGCCCTGAAATTACGATTCTGAGACGTGTCTATCGAAGGCATCAATGCTAATAATAGAAAAGTAACATAAGACAGACAACAAAAAATCAAGATCAGGCTTTGAAATTTAAAGTTAATGTATTTTTAACTCCAAGCTTCTTCCTACAATGAATACAATAATCTATTTAACTTAATTGAATAGCCTGACCTGAGTCTCTTTGGGTGCCGGTTCACCTTTAAAATCCTGTATCTTATTTCAATATCCAGTTCTGTAAAGAAACCTGTAACAATCTTGATGCGATGATATATCTCCAAGTTTTAAGTCCACAGGATTTACTAGGTCTTTGGTAGACTTTATAACAGCTGTCTATATATATATATATATATATATATATATATATATATATATATATATATATATATATATATATATATATATATATATATATATATATATATATATATATATATATATATATATATATATATATATATATATATATATATATATATATATATATATATATATATATATATATATATATATATATATATATATATATATATATATATATATATATATATATATATATATATATATATATATATATATATATATATATATATATATATATATATATATATATATACATATATATATCGGCAGACAGTTTAAGGCATAGAGATCTATCATAATTTAATCCTCAAGCAAAATTCAAGCTGTGTATGACTATGATTGATATAATGATAATCCACAATGAAGGCAGTTAACGGCACGTAAATCAATTCTCGTGGTAAGAGCAAGGAGCTTCTCCTTGGTAAGAGCACAGATATAATTGTAAATGTATGAAATCTCGACAACTTTTTTGAAAACAGCTGCGTTTATACACTGCTAGAAAGTCTTATTTCTAGAATAAGGTGTAGTCCTCAATGATATCGTTTATGATATATTTCGTATAATAAGTATTGTAATCTTGTATTGTTTCTATTCGAGAAGATTGCGTCAACATGAGATCATCCTAGAAATTTCTGGAATCGCGCCATCAAATTTTGCATGACAGTGTTGTGGCGTAATTTTGAGACGCTTACTGCAATGTCCTTGACTTTTTGTGGAAGGTCGCAAGTAATAGTATTAAATTGATAAGGTACGTTTTTCCAGCAGTTATCAACCTTCCGATTTGCTGAATGGTATGAAAATGTTTTGAAACTTCCAATTTTGTTTTAATACTTGAACATCTTAAAACATGGCAACATATATACTTGAGATAATGAAACAATCTTCGTTTTATTGTAATCATGAAATTGGCAACATTTTGACAACAATTAATTAATCGAAATATCAAACAGTCAAAAGTACATCTTACCAAATGCATCAGGATTCGTTGTTCCTGTGATTATTTGCAGAAAGAACAAGTTAACCATTCAATGTCTTGCACAGGTATAAGACAATATAATTCACAAATAATGAATTTTGCATTTGTTTCTTTTGTTCTTTTGAAACGACTGTATAAAAACCGTACGTTCTGGGCAACGCAAAATTAAAGTGAGGGCGAAATTGGAATGGAGGGCAGTTCGATTACTTAGGAGCGGCTATTTTTGTCTAGGCACTTATGAAGGCGTTCTGGCGCCCTAGAGCGCATAGCCGTTGCGCCACTGGTGGTGAAGGAAGAAAGGAAACACTTTGTAGCAGAAAGGCTCCACACCTGGTTATTCAGAAAATGATGGGTTCGAAAATTCCTGATGGCCCGTTTTTTTTTATAGAATTTACAGCCAAAATTGACAAAAATTTCGGAACGTCGGAATTTTTAGATCAAGATCCAGTATAATTAGAAAATGTAGGAGTCAGTAGGACCAAAGACTCGGTATGATTGGAAAGCGTAGCGGAAGATCAGGTAAAATCGAGATGTTATTTTAGCACCAGAATTAATGCAAGAAAATTGATAAATGTAAGATTCAAGATGCTGTAAAATCGGAATGTTTACCAGTTTACAGCATACATTCCAACAATAAGTACATTATGTACACCTATACTCTGACTACGTGCACGGTGCGAGCAGGAAGAGCATGTGGCGCAACAAAAGGATTGGGTAAACCACACGGACCTGTATAGATTTGAGGGCCCGAGCAATGGCAAAGCGATATGTTTGTTATGGGACTCGCGCTCTATATTCCCCACGGGCCCCCAGCATTCTATTTGCGCCACTGGTTCTCTACGCATCCTTCAACCTATTTAAGGTAAGAAGTGAGAAAATTATTTGAATCAATGTTCATATGCGCGATGTGTGACGCTATGTTTAAATGGCAAAAGGCCCTATTGAACCGTAAAATTTCGCAAGAAAATAGATATAAGTCTCTAAGATAGGAGACAGTGGATTTTCACCTAAGTATTTGACATTACACCTCAAAATTTAAATAAAACAAAGATCGGCCATCGAATGATCTCTTAGTCGGGTTACAGCGGAAGACCCATATGCGCAGAGCATGAATATTTGCGTGCTACCTTGTGCATGAAAGCGCGATATTTGAGATCTTTTTGTAGACAATCACGGTACCGTAGAAGAAGAAGTAAAGAGAAGGGTTAACCTTTGTATGTATCTGTGTATTGTGTGCATATTTTCCAGTGGTGTAACTTAGGGTGGGGGGAGGGCAGCCGCCCCGTCCCGTAAAAATGTACCATTATACATATATACCATAGGGACCCATTCGCCGGCACGTAGGGCCCTAGCTACGTCACTGATTTTGTCCTAGTGCCTCTTCATCTCAATAACCCCTCCCCCCCCCCCCTCTTTCCGGTGAAAACACTCGTAACAGTACTGCAATAAATTTATGTATTGTATAATTCATAACAATTAAGTACGTATGCATATAACGAGTGATTTTTGATTAAAAATCTGGTTGAATTAGCACACCAATGTGATTTTACGCTGCCCCCTTTTTGAACGGAAACTGTAAATATGTGTACTAATGGCTATAAAATGCATTGTAAATTGTCATTTCGTTCAACATTAAGGGGATGGTTCCTACTATCAAAACTATATACAGGGGTGTCGGAAGGAACTTGAGGCAAGGGGAATGAATATCAAGTGAGGGTACTTTTTGACAGTAATTGAGGGGCATTTTTCATTTTCAAAAAGGGGTACTTTTGTCAGTTTTCCAAAAATGTGGTGGAACTTGCCCCGGTCCCTGGTTCCTACACATTCATTTGGTTAAGGATTTGTGGGAGAAAGGGGCACTTGCCCTATCCCCCATTTTCCAAATGACAACTGTTGTATGGTGATGTTTTTCTTGTGTATATATTAGCGTGATTTTGTCATTTTTCCACACCTCCGCCTCCCACTTTTGACTTTTCCCGAAACTTTCGGTCGGCATTTTCTGCCTATAGCTTTGAGATTTGGGTGACATGACAAATGTTGGCAATGGCCAATCGAGCGAATAGGTAAAGGTCCCACTGCTGGAAATTATTGCTTTGAAAATGTATTGAGGTCCATGCCCCTTCCACCAAGGCCCTCGGTATCGGGCCCCTGGTAAATGACATGCTTTAATTGTGTCAAATAAATACTAAATGTATGTTACATCTTCTATTTACTGCAATATATGTATGATTTGTGAGAGTGGAATTCTATTTGTTTTCAAGCTTAATGACCAATAATTTTATAGAACTTTAAAAAAGGCACATCCTGCCTCCATCCGCCCCAAACTTTCAAGAGGGCACCTGCTGCTCTCCTTCGTCCTTACTTTAGGGCAAAAGGGCAGTTGCCTCCGTGGTTCCGACATCGCTGACTGTATATCATCATTGGTTCCATCAACAAAGACAAATTTTTGGCCAGTGGGTACAGAGATTTATAAAGGTCACATTAAATTCCATGACCCCATTACATTTTTGCAGCCGTAATTGTCATATCACCCTCACTGTTCATCTTTGGTAGACATAATACAATTTAAGAAATGGGTTCGCTCGAACAACTTGGAACAATATCACCATAATTATGAGTCCGTGTGTGATGCATAGTGGCGCAACAATAGGGTGGGAAGGGTGTATAAACCCCACGGGCCCCATGCAAGCATGAATAACACTGCGATATGTTTTGTTATGAGGCGCCAATCTCTATATTCCCCACACACAAAATAATGAAAGGGTAAGTTAATACAAAGAAGAGTAACATTAGCTCGAATTACTAGTAAAAACAGCTTAATAGGTGTAAAAGGACCAGTTACGGTGTGATTTTCATTCCTTCTTTTTTTTTATTTACTCTAAAATCTCTATCTACTCATGATGGTGTAAGTTGAGTTATGTCCCAACATTCTGAAATGTACTCGTGTTCGTGTTTGTTTAAAATGATATGAGTGCTGGGAACTCATTTTGTTTTCATTAATACAAATGAGTTCAGTTTACCCAGCGTCGGGCATGAGCACAGAGAGTTTATTAACTCTGGGCGACTAACGTTACACTCGAGATGTGCATACGCGACCGGTGGTCACCGACACACAACCACAAAAGGTAAGAATTCCACAATATAACTTACAAGAATCCGTTTAACTGTAGTACATGACGTTACTAGTAACACTACAGTGACAGTCAGACAGTAGACATGTAAGGCTACAACTGCCAAATCAGTACTACAATGTTTAGCTTCTTTTATTATAATCAAATCAAATGATTATTTCTATTCTTTCGGTCATTTGGTCATGTGTAGAAGTATGAGGTTAAGCATACTCGAAGGCATCTGAATTTGAGAACAGCATTCTGGCATGTCTGGTAGCTGTGAAATAGAGTAATTTGTCTCATTTCATTTATTTTTACTCCTTACGAGCTAAATAAACTCGCTGCAAATGAGTAAATTTGCGGACGAACTTTACTCAATTTTGGTGGTAAATTTACGCACATATTTTTGTTCTTCTGTGCACCAACCCACAGTTGCGCCACTGATGTTTGGGGGTTTACCTGTATCAAACAATAAGTGAAAAATATCAGCAAAATTGTTTTATCCAAAGTTAGATAATAGCCAGATAGCTGCAAAGCTAAATATTCACAGTGTGATTTAATTAATTTCAGAGCAATATGATCAGATGAAGTTTTTAAGACGATGTTTTACTAAAAACTGAATTGATTGTTATATTGACTGATATTGATTATTATATTGACTGATATTGATTGCTATATTGACTGATATTGATTGTTATATTGACTGATCTTCATTAATATCCAGAAATTGTCAAATCAATTTCACGGGCATACCAAATATTACATTGCCTTATTAATTATCATGCATTATAGTCAGATAGTACTCAAAAGCCAAGAGAATACAGGAATGGAGGAATGAGGAAGTTTTAAAATTGTAAAGGATATTGAAAATAATTTAAGGATCGAAGATGTTGTACTGACAAAATGCCCCAAACCGCAGGGGTGCTCGTGGTGATAGCTATAGTTAAATCCGCACCGGAGCCATTAATCGTCGGTTCACTTCCATTACTTGCCTGCCCTCTCCTCCGCCTCTCAATATGAAAATCATAGCTACCCACTGCCTACCGAGGACGTGCATGGGTACGTCACATATCACGTGGTCGCCAGGCAAGCTGGACGGCAATCAAGTTTGTTTACGTTGTGTAGGTACAATATAACTCATATGTAGAAGTTATTTTAAGAGTTGAAATGGTTATTTCCTGCCCAGCGTTTGGTTGTACAAATCGTCAAGGACAGAAAAAAGGAGTATCATTTTTCCAGCGATAGACAGCAGACGATGGATAACTGCAGAAACGCAAAGGTTGGACACAAAGTCCCACCAGTAGAATATGTAGCGAACATTTCATATCAGGTGAGGTTTACTTCAGACCTCATATGAATGAAATAATTCGGTACTTACTATTTAGGTACAACTTAAAACTTTTCCTCTTATGACATGCTTCCTCCTCTCTAACAGGAGTCAATTCCCGTTTATGTGGCCATCATTTGGGGACAATGAACCATAGTCTTTTTAACATACTAAAGTTTGGGGGGGGGGGAGGGAGGAATTGTCTCCCATTCCTTTTTATTACCCCCAATGATGAAATTTGTTACCCTAGGAAAATATCCTCATAAATATATTACTGCATTAATGAATCACCAAAATGGGGACCAATGTTTGACTTATCTAGCCATTTAAAGGCCTGTCACAGTAAATCTAAATAATTGAATTTCCCCACCATAAAAGTTTACTCTCAATTCTCACCTTTGACAGTAGGTGTAGCTCATATTTCACCAATGAATTGTGTGGAGAGAATATATTCCTTTTTGCCTCTTCAGATTTCTTGAAGTGGAATATTTGCATGCGCAGCCTTTCTACTAAATTTGAGTGGCTCAAAGCAAATTAACTTAGCCTGGTACTTGAGTTTGAAAGCAGACTCATTACAGTGTTCACAGGGGAACCCTACTGAGGCAGGGGCGGCGAAGCCGGGTACGGAAGAGGGGGCTTCAGCACCCAATAATTTTAGGTGTACATGTTTTATACCCGGCCTAATTAACTTCCATATTGTTATTGTTACATGTCACCTGACCTCATTAGCACCCCCCCCTTAAAATTGTGGACGCTCCGCCGCCCCTGTGAGGTGAAGTGGAGTTTCACCAAATATTTCTAAATGTTTTTTTATTTCAATGATGAATCATATTCAACTTGGGCTGTGTTGCAGAGTTTTTAGGTTTAATTTTCCAAAAGTTAAAGTTTACTCACTAAGTTGGGCCCAAAATTTCAACTGAAATTTTGTCATTGGAAGAAATGGCAACATTTTTATATTCTTTTTATATATAATTTTTTACCTTGATAAGTATCCTAAAGAACTAAAGAAACTGTTTTAGAAATGTTTACATTTCTATGCTTTTTCGTACAGGAAATTAGAAGAATGATGATCAGCTTTCTCCTGAATATGTCCTTCAGTATTTTTTTTTGTATCATCTCCATTAACGAGGAAAAAACTGCTTCATATTGATTCCATGTGTAACATGTGAGTGACAGTGTGTATAATACACGCAAGGTACCAGTTCTGCCAATAGATCCGTTGCCTTCTTTTACCGTCCATCATGGCGTCGTGAACAAACAAACAAACAAAAGTGTCACGTGATATAACGTCATGCTTCTCCTCTATTAGTTATCCTTGAAATCATGAAGGTCTATCCTGAAATCATGAAGGTCTATTAATACCTCCCTGTGGTTTCTCCCAGACAGTTTGTAAAAGTGTTTACGAAGATCTGAATCTATGTCTGTACCTGTTTGTTATACAGGTTAACTATGGAGCTATTATCTCAGTTAATAGTTCCATGGGTTAACTGATTAATAATATGAGAAATGACAAGTAACGTGGTATGCAAGAAATCTAGATTTTATACAATAAAATCTGAATTTAACTTTATTGAGAACCAGAGCCGTGGGAAGTGGGAAAAATGGCCTGGGGCAAACGGCCTGCGCAGAACTTCTCCCTCCTTCATTGTGGATTTACCAAACGGATAGGATTGATTGGATTATTACTTAATTATAGATTTCAATCAATACAAGGCGTACGTAAGTTAACGAAATGTTTAACTTAATTCTGAGGCAATTGATCGATAGTGCCATAGGTTGATATGAGTGTTTTTTTGTGTGTGATATGAGTATTGTTTGGTCGATGTTCACACACAACACTAAACACACACCCACTCAATCGCATAAAAATAAACTGCATGGACTAGGGTTGTGTAGCATTGAATTAATCGACAATTGATATGTTATAACAAAAAAAAATATTCTTTGAATGAAGATTGAACATCTCATTAAAGGTGATTAATGCATTTAGGACCCTCTAAAAAATAACAATATAAGTACATTTCGACCAAATTAGTGTTATTTTTTCTTTGTTTATCGAAAGCGCGTTCTTTTTTTTCTACACGCCGTTTTTTTTTTTTTACATACACGAGCTTTTTTTCTTTCTTTTTTCTACGAGCTTTTTTTTTTCTTCAACGAGATTTTGGTATCTCGCTACAAATGCAGCAGCATTAACAGTTTATAGAAGCTGATTCTCTGGCATGAAACGTAATAATAAAAGAACGCCACCAACAGGAACGTCTTAAAACTTTCCTGCATTCCTATTGGTCAAGGACTATAAACCAAAACATCGGAGCAAAAGATAAAAGAACAAAGCAAAACATTTGCTTTTCTTGTCTACCAACTGTGGTGTAGCGGTTATCATACCTGTCTACAGACCACGAGGCCCTTGGTTCAAGCCTGCGTAGGGTAGACACGCCAGTGTACCACAACTGGATTATCAAAGGCCGTGGACATTGACTTGGTTGTCGATGTTATGTCTGTCCGTACGTCGTACCTGTGTTCTCGTCCGGGTCGTATTAAGCTTTTCGTGATAGCATTGTTACTATCATAACCGAATACGCAGGCGACGACCCCGTCATTGTAATTGTGTGTTCACTCGTTGTCGTCGGCGATTTGCTTTTCATTTGGATTCTGAACATTAGAGCTAACGCCATAGTAGCTTGTGTATTAACAAAAGAGCGCCATCTAATGATTGACATCCAGCTTCTGATAGGTCGAAGAGATCGGAACAACGTATACATTTAGCAGAGCAAACCTGTCCCGTCCTGTCATTTGTATTCAGAGCGGATCGCATCATGGAGTGGGAGATCTTAGCCGACCAAATGTTTAAACTATTGAGAAAAGGGAGTCCTGAACCTGTCGAATACGATAAAGTTATATACCACATAGACAGGGACCGCGAAAAAGCATCATTATATTCATATTTATATATGATATCAATAGAGTACAATGACTCCCAATCATATTGGTAGGTTTCAGCATAGGAAGGGTCACCTCTCGAGGGGGGAGGGGGCAGGGGGAAATTCAATCAAATTTCATCACTGATCTTGCTGCTAATCGGAAAATTTTCAATTTGGGGAAAATGTTCGGTATTTTCTTAATATTTCTGTGAATTGTTTGTCAATTTAAGGGAAATTTCATTCATTTTTGTGCAAGTGTCTTTAATTTTTGGGAAATCTTAGGCACTTTCTTCATAATTTATCAACAATTTTAGGATAACTTCTGGGCCGCAAATGGAGGGGCACGCACGTTTGAAACTACTGATCTGAAAGACCGGAAATGCAAAATGAGTGAATTGGTAAATGATTAATCTCTTCGAGTCCTTCCCAATTGAAGCTCCTCCCCCCCCCCCCATCTTTTTCTCCTTCCCTCATTCCCTTCAAAAAGAAGAAGATAGTTTCGACGTGATATTGCTACAATGTTTATATTGTTCAGTTGTTATGAAACATGAAAAACAATACATGTGACTACGTCAGCGGCGTATAAGAAGATATTTGACATTGGAAGGCCAGATTTAATTTTTGTTCAAAAAATGTATGGTTCTCTTATTATGGTTCAAAACCTATCATTGTAAAGGAAGAGGCTGGAGAGTTCGTAAAATGATTTTACGACGATTAAAGTAAATCTCGCGGAATGAAGAAAATTTTGCGAAAATTGAAGGAGACCTCCCGAAAATTGAAAAAAAAACTTCTCGAAATTCAAAAAAACATTTCCCTCAATGAAATTCACGCTGGGATTCATGGTCCAAAAACTATTTGTAAAGAGGGAGAGGCTCGTGAAAGGTTGGTAGAATTTATTATTATTATTATTATTATTATTATCATCATCATCATCATCATCGTCATCGTCATCGTCATCGTCATCGTCATCGTCGTCGTCATCGTCATCGTCGTCGTCGTCGTCGTCGTCATCATCATCATCATCATCATCACCATCACCATCATCATCATCATCATCATCATCACCATCACCATCACCATCACCATCACACCATCACCATCACCATCATCATCATTATCATCATCATTATTATTATTATAATAATAATATTAACAGTAATAGTAATATTATTATTATTATGTATTTGATTCTGACCTAGATAAAGTCCCCCCCATCCCCTTCCCCCTTTCCCCCACCACTTCTCCCGGTCGTTGCTGCGGTCTCTGATGAATAAAATAAAACAGTTACATCTGTTACCTTTCTTCGAAAGGTTTCAAAACCTTTTGTGAAGGGCCTTACCCTCGATGAAAATACTTTCCCCCACCAACCGTCCGACCAATCAAAAATTAGGGAGACGATCGTATATAAACCAATCTCTCCAAGAAAAAAAAGGGAGACGGTCATATGATAAAATTTGAGAAAGATTTTCAAACCCTGACCAATCAGAAATTAGCAATTATATGCAAATACTATGCAATGCTGGCTACTGATTGGTCAGGGACTGTATAGGCTTCTCTAACTATTGCTATACCTCTAAGTACTGGAATTCAGAGGTTGGTGCCCCATAACAAAACATTTCGCAGTGTTATTTATGCTTGGGGTCCGTGGGTTTTTCACACCCTTCCCACCCTATTGTTGCACCACTTTGCATCACACATGGACTCATAATTATGATGATATTGTTCCAGGTTGTTTAAGCGAACTTATTCCTTAAATCGTATTATGTCTACGAAAGACGAACAGTGAAGGTGATATGAAAAATACTGGTAAGGGTCGATGGTCGGACATTCAATACATTCAAAACCGACAAATTTTCAGCAGCTACCGACATATTTGCGAGATTTACTGAAAAATTTCCGATTTTTCCGACAGTTTCCTGTATTTCAAGATATTCTGTTATTTTACCATCATGAGAAAAAAGGTAATCGGCACGAGTTTTGCACTGCCAGCAGCCAATTCGCACCGACAGAAACCCAATCTGTACCGACAGAGTGAAATATTGGGGGAAAAACCGCTCCTTGCATTCCTCTAGCTACATTATTAGCATATTTGGCAAGTTGCCCTGGGTCCCTAGCTGAGGATCCCACACGTTAGAGGAATTTGGGCCGAAAATCAGGTGCGTTGCCAGGCTGAGCCACGAGCGCGCTGTGCTCCCAATGAAACTACTGTTCCCCCATAGAACACCCAATCTTCCTGTACCCTCTATGTTGTGCCACTCTTTGTGCCCCTAGTTACTGGCAGGTTGTGCCCCTCATTCATGCCTCCCACCTCCAAACTGAACATTTCTGGCTACGGGCCCGCCCAAAATACGCTGGAGTACCTTTTTCTTTTGCCTTTCAGAATGTTGGGTCCCGACTCGTGACTTAATTTGCCCGGAAAAAATGCCTTTGGACAGGGCCGCCGAGAGGATTGTGTGGGCCTGTAGCAAAGTCACATTTTAGATTCCCAAAAAAATTATGAAGAGCAAAATAAAAAAGGTCATCTGGCTGCATATTATGGGGCAGATAAATCCATATGTAATCAATGAAAACGTAAAAAAGTACTAACTGTATTTATGGGCCCCAAATTTTTCTCTCCCTAAGCTCTGGGCTCCGCCAATTTTCCCCTGCCCCCTTCCCCCTCCCGCCCACTTTTTGACGGGCTTGCATTTGGGCCTAGAAATTTTTTCTAAAAAATTTGACCAGATATTTTAGCATTATCATCTGATCATTCAGTTTGGTTTACTATTCTTTCAACCATGTCATCTAATCTTCCAAAACCTATAAAGCAAACATCACTTAAAATGAAATCATAATAGTTTCATGCTGACGCTAACTTTGGCCTATAGCCTTGTATAATCAGTCGCAATATATCAAAGTTTGGTACTCAGTTCAGAAAATATGACGGTCAATGGTTAATTAGATTTGTTGTAACATATCGGCTTTGTAATGCCTATAACTAACAGACTAATGAACGTTAGTTAGGCTTTACAATGCTTAAAACTAATTTCGGATTGGGTGAATACGGCTGCCTAAATGTCATGGGGACATTAAATTCAATGTGATCTTCATAAATCTCTATGCCCACTGGAAAAATATCTGTCTTTGTTGTTGGAACCAATGGTGATATACAGTCAGCTATGTCGGAACCAGGGGACAACTGCCCCTTGCTCTAAAGTAAGGGGGCAGGAAGTGCTTCTTTGAAAGTTAGGGCGGATAGTGGCAGGATGTGCCCTTTTAAAAGTTGAGGGCTGACTGGGCAAGAGGTGTCCTTTTGAAAGTTATATGAAATTATTGGTCATTCTTGAAGCTGGTCATTCTTGAAGCTTGAAAAAAATAGAAATCCTCTTACTCACAAATCCTACATAGAAGATGTAACATACATTTAGTGTTTATTTGACACAATTACTGAATTAAAGCTTGCCATACAGGTGTCCCTGTCACCGGGCCGTTGCGTAGGTGGGGAGGGGGATGGGTGGGGGCATGACCCATATAATAAAATTAGACATTTTACTGATGGGCAATTGCCTTCTTGTTCTGGCTCCCTATACAAAAATATACATTTGGAAAAAGTGGGGGTTAGGCGAGTGTCCCATTGCCCTCCCTTCCCCCACAAAAAGCCCTACCTATGCTCAAACCATATGTGTAGGAACCGGGGGACAGGGGCTTGTGCCCCTAATTTTATGAAAACTGACAAAATGCCCCTTTTTGGAAAACAAAATGCCCCTCAATTACTGTTCCACATGCCTCGAGATCCTCCCGACACCCCTGTGTGTATATACGTTTTAACTTATATAAATATATGTAAGAAATACGTAGATGTTGTCTTATTACTCATGAATTTTCCGAAATTTGATAAACAGATAAAAAATATATGAGCTTACACTTGCCAGGGGGAGGGCTTGCCCCCCCCCTTCCCCCTTCCCCTTAACCCCCTCCCCCACACACACACTTCTCGAAGACATCGAGGGGAAGATGAAGGTTTCCAATGTCCCTCACAGTTCGTGCTGCCTGTTGCCGTCACTGTCAGTGGCGTATCTGCGAAGGGAATGGAGGGTGGATACCAGACCCCACCTTTAAAGAATGTTTACGTAAATTTTGCTTAAAGAACATAGACGTAATGCAGAAAGTAAAGGTAGAAAAAAAATATTGGGGCAATTCCAATTTTGACTATTATTCGGGCATAAAAATGGCTCAGTATTGAAAAAATGTAGGAACATTAACATGGTTATTATTTTCATTTTATTAAAGGCAAAATACTTTTGAAAATGTTCTGGGCATCAAAAACTAGAAATCTTCCGGGGCTTCACCCTCTGGATCCTACCAGAGCTGCTTTCATGAACAAACAATTTTGGCCAAATTTTCTCAATTCCAAGACTAATTTCTCCTCTGCCTGTTTAGAATTGGTAACCCAAATGCATATCTGAGTAACTTTTAACATTATAATTTAAAATTGTCTTCTTTTCTTCAATTTTGTTTTGGTTTTGTCATTTTAAGCCATTTTTGTGGCAAAAAAAAAAAAAAGAAATTCTTAGACTAAAGCTTCATCCTTGAACGCCTGCACAATTTTCCCCTTTGCCGGTAATGCTATAAAGCTTATCTGAGTCAATTTTAAGATGAAAATTTGATTATCAATTACATTTTCCGATCTTTGTGTCAGTTAGTGTTGATTTCACCCCATTTTGGGGCATCAAAGACCAAATATCTTCAGTTTCCGGAAGCTTCGCCCCTGTACTCCTTTCAAGATCCCCTCCTGGATTCCTACCCTTGATTCGCCCCAGAACCCTACAATTTTTCATTTACATTTTGGAACTTTGTATTAATCTTAAGCCATTTTGAGGAATCAAAAACTAGAAATATTCCGACCATGCTTTTCAATTTATCTTCTGCCTGTTTAAAAATCGTAAGTTAGATTTTAAAATAACAATTTAAAATTGTCTTCTTTTCATCACTTAAAATTTCAAACTTTGTGTTGATTTTCAGCCACAACAAAAACAAGAAGTCTCAGGAAGGTTCACCTGGACCTCTACCTGGTCACCACCAAAAGCTCAAATTGTACCAAAAAGAGTTCCACAAATATCAATTTCAATATTATTTTTAAAGTATACAACTTTAGAATAACAGATTTAGAAAAGCAAAATTATTGTTACCGGCTGAAATTTTGAAGTTTAGATTATGGTCATTGCGCATGTCTCGAACTCCCAACCAAAAGATCTCCCGATTGGAAACGTGGACCGGACTACCTACCAATGTTTCGCCCCTAGACAGCGGCCCTTAAGCGGGTAGGCTATGCTGTTTTGCAGTTCTGCGTGGTACATGTGCCACAAGCCAAAATGTCTGGCGATGCCTGTTTTTTTTGTTTGTTTTTGTTTTGGGGGGGGGAAGCAGTCTGTTCTACATTGTGTGATTTTAGACACAAATCGTTTATAGATAAGTCCGGCAAGTGCTACGTTTCGTAGCGTAAATGTATCTTACACCCCACCCCACCCCACCCCTGCGCTCGAAGTCTAGTTACTTCCCTGGTGTTAGCAACAGGACTCCCGCCCTTCATATAACAAGGTAATTGAGATAAAACTTAATCTACCAAAAGTCTATTTAAAAGAACATATCCACACCGTCAATACGGTGCTATTGTAATGATTATCAACAGATCAAAGACTGTCTAGCCCCATCACTTTACGGCCATATACACAATGTGAAGTGGTTGATCAAATTATCGTTTGGGAATTGATACAAGATAAGAGTTCATCAAATCGTTGTTAAAATGGCTTGTAGTAAATTTCGTGATCCCGCCCGCGAAACTAAAACAAGTATCGATCATATCTTATCACTTAGACCTGCGAGACCTAAAACAGAATAGACTTTTCGAGGTTTCTAAGAACGATTGTACATTGCTTAAATTGGGCCCTTGATGGAATATTCTGTTGAGAAGGACACAATTTTTTGCTTCCCATGACTTGTCCTTCTCATTAAAGATTTGTTCCAGCAAATCATAGCCACAAACTTAATGTAGCAAATAATGCGACAACTTATCTTAATTACAATAACCACACAATAAGGACTTCATCTATTGCTAATTTGATACTTAACACCAAGTTCTACAACAACCCAGGACCAAGTAGAGAACTAGTACAATGGAGCCATTAATAAGAACAATTTGATCTTAATTGCTTGTGGTTTTTAGAATAAAGAAAAAAAGAGGAAAATTTGATACATATATATATATATATATATATATATATATATATATATATATATATATATATATATATATATATATATATATATATATATATATATATATATATATATATATATATATATATATATATATATATATATATATATATATATATATATAAATATATATATATATAAGAGAGAGAGAGAGAGAGGAGAGAGAGAGAGAGATAGATAGATAGATAGATATATATATATATATATATATATATATATATATATATATATATATATATATATATAGATAGATAGATAGATAGATAGATAGATAGATAGATAGATAGATAGATAGATATAGATAGATATATATATATATATATATATATATATATATATATATAGATATATATATATATATATATATATATATATATATATATATATATATATATATATCTATATATATATATATATATATATATATATATATATATATATATATATATATATATATATATATATATATATATATATATATATATATATATATATATATATATATATATATATATATATATATATAGATAGATATATATATATATATATAAATATATATATATATATATATATATATATATATATATATATATATATGTATATATATATATATATATATATATATATATATATATATATATATATATATATATATATATATATATATATATATATATATATATATATATATATATATATATATATATATATATATATATATATATATATATATATATATATATATATATATATATATATATATAGTAATGGGGGTGGGTGTGTTGCCAGAATTAAAGTTTGAAACCTTCCCCCCCCTCCATCAGAGAACAAAATTATACGCCTATAAGCTATCCGGTTGAGTTACGAATCTGCTCTCTGTTTATGATATGATGAGATAGTTATTGGGAGTTTTCGTCATAAAAAGTACATGTCGTTTTTCTTCATGTCCGCCTCTTCAATTCAGATGCATGTATACCCGATTGTTTATCATCATGTTAGAGCTAAAGTGCCCCCTCCCTCCATTGCCTTCTTTTGCGCGCAGGCGTCCCATGGCCATAAGCATAAATGATCTGGGAAGGCAAAGGTATCTATTCTGACAAAATCGATGCAGGTACAAGAAATAGCTACATTTTATAATCATCCAGCTGAAAAGATCAGCGAGGTATTAAAATGTTGTCGTAATTATTTTGTTATTGCAAATTTCATAAATTTCATGTCACGATATTGCTCGTTGCAGTCCAAATAACGGGTAAAATTTATGTTGCCAAGACGGGATACGGACGCCCTACAGCCGTAGGCCTATCTATACATGTTTAGTCATAAATATTTTGCCCAGCCTGGAGGCGTAGAAAGCGAGTGTTGGGTCACTGACATGTCAGGCTCGCACCTCGCGGTTACTTACGGTACAATGGTAGAAAGCGGGGTGGGAGAAAACTGCTCTGCCCAGTTGGGAGGTCAAATAATCAAAATAAGATTAAAACAATCGTATGATTGAAGGGAAATTTTGCAAAATTGAAGTTGAAAAATTTAAGAAAACTTTCTGAAAATTGGCCATATTTCCCGACAATTAAAGGAAATTTCCCGAAATCGAGAAAATTTCCGGAAATGAAGGAAAATTACGAAAATGAACGAAATATCCAAAAAGGAAAGAAAGTTGGAATTTTGATTTAGCAGTGCAATTTTTCCCCGTTTTTAACGGAAAATATTTCGGGTCTTCCTACGCCCTGTTTAAGGGGGTCACTATTGGACCCAAATAAGACTTTCATTAATATTATTGAAACATGGCCTAAATACGACGTACCTTGTACCTTGAAAGCAATCCTGGCACTTATAGATATCCGTAAGAAACGTTTGTGTGGAATAAAAAGTTACGCAATTGGAATACACAAAAGTATGTTGTATTGACGGTATTGTAAATATTCCCAATCTTACATTAGTGCGGCAGCTGTGTGAATGATTTACATTATATTCTTAAAAGGAATATTCTGATCAGAAAATGGAAGGTAAAACAAATCAATACATTCTTTATTCGTTCTTTTATATCATAGACTATTACTGTTTGATCATTTCAAAGTTTAACAATGGTGCTTACTCAGTGGACAGGTAGCAACAACTTGCGCTTAATTGAGAGGAAATATGCTGTTAACCATAAAATATGCTGTTAACCATGAAAAAATGCTGTTAACCATGAAAACTTATGCTGTTAACCATGAAAATATGCTGTTATCCATGAAAATATGCTGTTAAGCATGACAATATGTTGTTAACCAATGAAATATGCTGTTAACCATTAAAAAAAATACTTTTAACCATTAAAATATGCTGTTATCCATTACGATATGCTGTTAACCAATGAAATATGCTGTTGACCATAACAAAAATACTCCTAACCATGAAAATATACTGTTAACCATACAAAATATGCTGTTATTCATGAAAATATGCTGTTAACTATAAAAATATGATGTTAACCATAAAAATATGTTGTTGACCACAAAAAATATGCTGTTAACCATAAAAATATGCTGTTAACCATGAACATATGCTGTTAACTATGAAAATATGTTGTTAATTATGAAAATATGCTGTTTAACAATAAAATATGCTGTTAACCATAAAAATATGCTGTAAACCATGAAAATATGCTGTTTAACTATGAACATATGCTGTTAATCATCAAAATATGCTGTTAACCATGAATATATGCTGTTAACCATGAAAATGTGCTGTTAACCATGAAAATATGCTGTTAACCATGAAAATATGCTGTTTAACCATGAACATATGCTGTTTAACTATTAACATATGCTGTTAACCATGAAAATATGTTGTTAACCATGAAAATATGATGTTTCACCCTAAATATCTGCTGTTAACTATGAAAATATGCTGTTGACCATGAAAATATGCTGTTAACCATGACAATATGCTGTTTAACCATACAAATTAGCTGTTAACCATGAAGATATGCTGTTAACCATGAAAATATGCTGTTTAACTATGAACATATGCTGTTAACCATTTGGAGTGGGGAAAAACAGTTTGGGAGAGGAAAACAAATAATTTTTACAGAAACAGTTTTAACGTTTAATGTTAAATTCAAACACCTAATAACTGGGTTAGACTTATAGATATTCGTTATTTTTGAGATAAGAAGTCAAACTTGAATTTTGACTTTTTCAATTTATTTTTATTCTTTCTCATGTTCCTAAGAAGCCACCTTAAAAAACAATAAAAGAAATACATGAAAATTACCTTCTGCAAGTATGACGTCACAGTGTATACTGCACCGCCGCCCGCGGATGTTCTTCAATACACTAGCGACATGTAGTTAACTCCTAAACCGAATAAGATTTGATTTCCCTCATAGTCCTCTATCATGTATGGAATTCGCATTATATTGAGTAGGTTTGCAGGTAGTGGATACACGTGCCATATATCAATGTAGGGCATTATCAAGTTCCTTATCGGTATACTATTTAATCATGGTATGAAAATTGGTATCGGCATTGTTTTCGATATTTGCATGATTATACACTATCACTATGTGTTACGTGAAGTTTCTTATCAGCATATTTTTTGTAAAGATATAGACAGGTAGCGGGAAAAAATCTATCGAAAACATGAAAATTGCAGAACTCCTAAAATTACCGTTTTTCTTTCTTGAACTTTATGCAACTTTTGAATGAATGGCAGTATGAACGGATATTATGATTTAGTTTATTTTCTTTAATTGTGTTTGAAAATTTATTAAGCTGCACCAGTGGCGGTGATTTATTTCCAACATTGGGGGACGAAACAGCCCCACAGTAGTGTAGCCAGTCATATAAGTTTTATTTAAGGCTTGATTTTTTTAAATGTTACAAAACTCTTTAGTTATTCGCGTAAGCAGTATATTAAGAAGTATACATTAATTCTCGAGATAAAAAAGAAAACCTCTTGATAAACATTGATAAAAACGATTCATATAATAGATATATTCTTAATTTCTATATTTTTTCTAATGTCTTCGGTTACCAGCAAAATAAATATCCTAAAGTCAATGGCTTTCACACTATATTAGAGCTTAAAACTCCGAGTTAAAATTCCTTCAGTAAGCAAAAACTTGCTTCCGTTACTGTCAACTTCTTAAAACCAAGTCTCTCTCAAATATGTAACCCGTCTGAGCTCTCGGATCAGAATATTATATATAGAAACTACGCCTACTCGATAATAAACCAATCAGTGTAACGCAATGAATAACCAATGGAAGAATTTACGTCGTGACCTTAACACTGTATCTATGAGAGTTACCTTAAACCAATCAGAAAGCTGATTTAAATGAGGTGACACAGCTGCAAGGGTTTTAAGAACCGGCTGAAAATGTACATTTAACCTAATTCGCCTTGGCTTTGAAATAAAACTGAAGTTAACATGATGAATTGAACATATAGGTGTAGGATTCATAAAGTTATTCCGTTTGCTCAGATTTTCCTGTATATGTGAGGTTGCCCCCCCATCTCCCCCCCCATTTACACCCACCCACACATACCCACGGATCTAGCATTATGGGGTGTCCTTATACAAGTCTAGAGAGCACACTACATGACCTTGTGAGATTGCACTACGGGGTCCTTAGTTTTTATTTTTAAAACTTGTTTCGACATTTATTTGTATGGAATAGAGTTAGAGTTACAAGCTACACTGTCATGATATAAATACGATTTCTACAAATGTATACTGGGCATATATGATTGATCTTATTTAGTGTCTATGTTTTTGATATTTTGCACTAATGGAATGTACCAAGATGTTGTGCTAGTATTATTGTTTTCCACTTAAAAGTTTCCTTTTTGAAATTTCTGTCTAATGGGAAGTTAGTTTAAGAATCTTTAAAGCTGGTAAATGGTCAAATTATAGTACTATTGGTCTACACTTTATTTCAGCTCAAATTATTCTTTTGTTATCAATTGTTTTTCTTCTAATTTTGATCTATTTCGGACATGTTAATAGCTGTCAGTATTTAATACACTATGATGTTTTTCAATGAAAGGAAGGGCATCGTCCTATTAATACATTCATAAGTGAACGCCGCTGTGCTGGTAACTTCATTTCCGGTTTTCATTTTTATATCAGTTGCAAGAAATCTGTGATGTTTTCGATAACACATTTAAACCTCTATGCTTGGTCTAGCAGATGTGTGATGAATAACATCACAGATTTTTTTATTTCAATGAGGAAAATTAAAAACCGAAACTGACGTTCCCAGCACGGCCACGTTCACTTCTGAATGTATTACGGTACTATACATTTCATTGAACTTTGCAAATTACAATCAAAAGAATTACAATAATCTTTTAAACATGAATCAAATAACAACAAGATTATACGATTCAGGGTACAAGCTTATTTTTGATAAAGTCAAATTGTCAATGCTAATATCATCTTTTGATTAGAATATTATACTTTCTTGACCAATAGTATAATTTCCTTTGTGCATGCTAAACTTGTATTTAGAGCACTATGGTGGCCTGTGTAAGTTTATCTGAAGCACTGTGGGGTCTTCAATGAACATTATAAACTCCAATAAAAAAAATTTCAATATTCTTATCAACGTGAATCAAATTGCAATAACAAGATTGTATCATTCAGTTTAAAGTTTAAATCCCAAGGCTATGGTACTTGATGAAGAACACTTTTTCATGAAATTATCTCCTTTTGATGCGAATTTTATATACTTTTTGACTTAAAGTAGCATTTCCTTTGTGTAACCTAATCTTGTATCATTCAGGGCACTATGGGGCCTAATGCAAGTTTCTCTAATACACTATGGCATATGGGGTCTTTCCGTCAATCTTATGAATTGCAATATAAACAATTACATAAAACTTTCAAATATTAATTAAATTACAATTTTAACAAGATTAAATGATGCAGATATTGCATAATTTTAAAGTTAATGATACAATGCTGAAAGCAAACTTCAAAGAAATCATTGTCTTTTAATGTACATATCCTTTATTTTTTCTCCAATATTATCATTTCCTTTGTGTGTATAATCTTGTATTCACGGCAGTATGCGGCCCTATGCAAGTTTCTTTAATACAGTATTGGGTCTTTCAGTCAATATTATGAATTGCAATATAAAGCATTACACAAAACTTTTAAATATGAATTAAATTGCCATATTGACGATGATTATGTGATCCAGATAAAGCCTAATTTGAAAGTAAACAAAATAATGCTGAAAGCAAATTTCCAAAGAATTCATTGCCTTTTAATGTGCATATCCCTTTTATTTCACCAATAGTATAATTTGATTTGTGTATCTCAAACTTGTATTCACACCGCTATGGGGTCATGTGTAAGTTTCTGAAATACACTGTGGGGTCTTTTAATGGACATCAGAAATTGCAAGCTTTAAATATGAATCAAATTGCAATCACAAGGTTATGTAATTCAGTTTAAAGCTTAAATCTCAAGGCAATGGTTCTTGATGAAGACAAATTTTCTATGGAATTATCTCCTTTTGATGAGAATTTCACACACTTTTTTACTTACAGTAGCATTTCCTTTGTGCAACATAATCTTGTATATAGGGCACTATGGGGCACTGTGCAAATTTCTCTAATACACTATAGGAGTCTTTCAGTCAATATTATGAATGCCAATATAAACAATTCTACAAAAATTTCAAATTTAAATTAAATTGGTATACTAACAAGATTAAATGATGCAGAAAAAGCTTAATTTTAATGCTAATGATACAAAGTCAAAAGCAAATTTGAAAAGAAATCATTGTCTTTTAATGCGCATACACTTTTTTATTTCTGCAATATTCACCTTTTCCTTTCTGTGTCTTAAACTTGTATTTACGGAAGTATGGGGCCCTGTGCAAGTTTTTCTAATACACTATGGGGTCTTTCATTCAATATTATGAATTGCAAGATAAACAATTACACAAAACTTTTAAATATGAATTAGATTGCCATATTGACAAGATTATGTGATCCAGATAAAGCTTAATTTTAAAGTAAACGATATAATGCTGAAAGCAAATTTCTAGTGTGCATTTCCTTTTTTTTTTTATTTCACAAATAGTATAATTTGATTTGTGCATCTCAAACTTGTATTCACACCACTATGGGGTCATGTGTAAGTTTCTGTAATACACTATGGGATCTTTCAATGAAATTTGTAAATTGCAATAAAAAGAATTACAATAATCTTTTAGATATGAATTAAATAAAAATAACAATATTATATGATTCAGGTTAACTTTTATTCTAAACTTTGTGGTATTTGACAAAGGCAAATTGTCAATGCAAATATCACCTTTTGATCAAAATATTTTATTTTCTTAATCAATAGTATTATTTCCTTTGGGTATTTTAGACTTATATTTAGATCACTATGGCGTCCTGTATAAGTTTCCTTAATGCACTAAGAGGCTTTTCAATAAACACTGGAAATTGCAATGATTCAGATAAAGCTTAATTTTAAAGGTAATTAAATAATTCTAAAAGCAAATTTCAAACGAAATCATTGTCTTTTAATATGCGTATCTTTTTTATTTCATTAATTTTATTATGACATTTGTGTAACTTAAACTTGTATTCAATGCTCTATGGGGTCCTGTATAGGTTTCTCTAATACACTATGGGGTCTTTCAATGCACATTAGAAATTGCAACAAATATTTAAACATCTTTTAAATTTGAATCACATTGTAAAAAGCGAATGATGCGATCTACAACAATAAATATTGAATAACTGTAAAGGTTTTGGTATTTAGTGAAGTCAAAATTTCTCCGAAAATATGAGCTTTTATTTAGCATATATATTTTCTTGACAAATAGCATCATTGTGCTTTGTGTACATTAAACCTGTATTCAGAGCACTGTGGGGTCATGTGCAAGTTTCTATAATACACTATGGGGTCTCTTTAATCAGCATTGTGAATTGCAATATTACAACATTTTTGAAATTTATTTTAATCGCTATATCATATTTGTTCAAAACGCATAACTTCCGTCGTATATTTTAAATCTTTTTCTCTAATATAGTATGGGCAACTTCAATGAATATTATGAATTGTAATAAAAACAGTTAGTAAAATATTTTAAATTTAAATAATATTGCAATAACAAGATTAAATAACATACATAAAGACTAATTATCTAGCTTTATGGACGTGTAGGTGCATCATTACCATTATAGATTTGAGCCATTCATCCACTTTGAATGACATCAAGCCAAACACTCTAGATGATGACCATTCATTCACTTTGGATGGCTACAAGCCAAGCACTGTAAAAAAAACAGAATCATAGCATTCTGCAGAGCGCATACCTCTGCCTCCGCTTGTTTATTCCCTAGCGGAATACTATCTACCTCAGAAACCTTCGACACACCAAGTTATAACCTCAAACACTCACTTTCTCACTGTTGATCTGTATTGACACTTATATTCTAAAAACTTGAGGATCATCACTTCTGATCATTGTTTTCAGTTTAATTCTCTATACAGAGTATATTCACATTCCATTCATAGCATAAACCAATTGTTTTGATTTCTTTGATACCAGAGACCACTTCCCTTGATTTTTTTTTGTCCATAAAATTGATTGTATGGCTGTTCTTTCATGGCATCAGTTTATTATTCAGCATATTTCATTAGAAAGTTTCAACTTGAATTTTTTTGTGATAAATCTTGCACTAAAATATCCTTACCCCACCAGTTTTTCCCTTCCCCTATTTCTATACACACCACTCTAATCACCTCTTTTCCAAGCAGTAACAAAACCACACACCAAATTTAATTAAAATCCAGTCACTGCTTCTGAAGAGATGTTGATGACAAACAAACAAACGAACAGACAAACTAACACACACAGCCAAAAACATAGCCTCTGTCCTTGGCGGAGGTAATTACCATTCATACACTTTGGATGGCAATAAGCCAAGCACTATAATGATAACCATTATCTACCTACTGTGTTGTAGCGGTTATCATACATGTCTACAGACCACGAGGTCCTGGGTTCAAGCCTGGGTTGGGTAGACACGCCAGTGCACCACAACTGGTTATCAAAGGCCGTGGACATTGACTTGGTTGTCGATGTTATGTCTGTCCGTACGTTGTACCTGTGTTCTCGTCCGGGTCGTATTAAGCGTTTCGTGATAGCATTGTTACTATTATAACCGATTACGCAGGTGACGACCCCGTCATTGTAATTGTGTGTTCACTCGTCATCGTCATAACCATTCATTCACTTTCGATAGCAACAAGCCAAGCACTGCAAATGATTACCATTTATTTACTTTAGATGGCAACATATCATGATGATGATGACTAGTCATCCTTTTTGGATGGCTTCAAGCCAAGTACTAGAATGATATTGTTCACTTCGAATGGAAACAGGTGAAGCACCGCAGATGATCACCATTCATCCATTTTGGATGGCTACAAAGTAAGCACTGTAAATAATTACCATTTCTTCGCAAATCAGTGATATAGATGATTACCATTCATTTAGTTTGAATGGCAACAAGTCAAGCACTGTAGATGATAACCATTCAATCACTTTGGATGGCTACAAGTCGACGTTGTAAATAATAACCATTCATACCCTCTGTCAAATACTGCAAATGATTATCCCTTTATCCACTTTGGATGGCAACTCGTCAAGCAGTGTAAATGATGACCATTGATCCACTTTGGATGGTAATCAGTCAAGCAATGTAAATGATGACCCTTCATCCACTTGTTATGGCAATCAGTCAAGCAAAAAAGATAATGACTATTCAAGTACTTTGGATGACATCAAGATGTAACCTGCATTAAACTCATCATAATCAATTTTTCATAGATTTACTTTTTTTTTCTAAGGTGTGTGTAGGTATATATTCACTCATTAATAGCTTGAATATTGCTTAGCAATAACTAAAGGTTCCCAAAAAAGATTAATAAATTCCCTCCTACCGTTCTCATATATTTTCAGCATATTTTGGCTAATTGTGACCAAATACATGTCATATTGTACCCAAAACGATAGATTAGATATATTAGATATTCTAGAAATCAATGTCAAAACAGAGTCACTGGATCATGTTTTTCATAATTTTGCACGATTTTTGTCTTGGTTAGTAATAAATGTAACTCATATTAACCCCTACCAAAACATTGTTTCATAGATTTAGTTTTATAAGGTATTGGTAGGAATTAATTAATGCATAGCTTATATATGGATGTAACTTATAATGATCCTTTCCCAAATAATTTTTTCATAGATTTATTTTTCTATCATATTGGAGTGTATTGACTTATTCATCATTTGAATATTGCTTAAAACAGCTTCTTTCCTAGAAAACATTAAAGAAATTCTCTCCTATCACCCATGCTATGATTTAGTTTTAGATGATTTTGCCGAAATATGACCAAAAACAGTGTTCAATTTTACCCCAAACCAATTTGTATGCAATTTTTTTAATATTTGTTTCATAAGAATGGCCAAAGTTACAACATTTTATGAAAATATTATAAAATCAATTAGATATTCTAGAAATGAAGACCAAAAAGAATTCCAGATTCATGATTTTTATAATTTTGTGTAAATTCTGGTCTTTTTTCAGAATGGATGTACCCCTTTCTAAAAAGCTTTTTTTAGTTTTATTTTCTAAGATATTGGTCGGTATTGACTTATTCATAGCTTGACTATTACTTAAAAACAACTAGTTTCCTAGAAAATATGCGAGCCTCTCTACCATAGCCCCTACACTATGATTAATTTTCAGCAGAACTTGCCTAAATATGACCAAAAACATGTCCCATTATACCCAAAACCAATTTGTATACAGAATTTTATATTGATTTGATAAGACTGGCTGAAATTGAAAACAAGATATGAAATAATTTTAAGATCAATTAGATAATCCGGAATTGACGATCAACAAGTCAAAAGGATTCATGATTTTCATAATTTTGCGCAAATTCTATCTTTGTTTCAGAATGCATGTAAGTTATTATGACCACTTCCAAAAAAAGTGTAAGATATTGGTAGGAATTGACTTATTCATAGCGTAAATATTGGTTAGAAATAACTAGCTTCCTAGAAAATATGAAAGAAATTATCTTCTATTGACCCTGCGCTATGATTTACTCTACTTGAAGCAGAATTTCCTTAATATGACCAAAGCATGTCTTGTTGTACCCAAAACCAATTTGTATGCAGAATTTTGTATTTATTGATAAGACTGGCCAAATTCAAAACAGTATATGAAATATTTTATAGATCAATAAGATAATTTAGAAATTACGGGTAAAAAGGAGTCACATATTCATGGTTTTCATAATTTTGAATAAATTCTTTCTTGTTTCAGAATAGATCAAACTTTTAATGGCCCCTTTCTAAAGGGGTATTTCTTAGATTTATTTTCTAAGATATTGGTAGGTATTTACTTATTTCATAGCTTCATTATTGGTTAGAAACAACTAGTTTCCTATAAAATATATGATAAATTATCTACCATCATCCCTGCATATGATTAATTTTCAGCAAATTTTGACTAAATATAACCAAAAACATGTCCATTTATACCCAAAAACAATTTGTATACTCTAGATAAGACGGTCAAAAAAAAAGAGTCCAGATTCATTTCAAATTTTCAGCAAATTCTGTCGTTTCAGAATCGATGTAACTTATAATGACCCCTTCCCCAAAATTGTTTTCATAGATTTATTTTTCTTAGATATTGGTAGAAATTGACATATTCTTAGCATTTTTGACATTTTTCAAGCTGTTGAATCAACCAACAAATACAGTCAGAATACCTAAATTGTGATAATCAGTACATTTACATGTAAATATTACCTGATGAGTCAAATCAATTCTGCAAGAAAGAAAAACATATTGCAAATAAACAAAGTATAAAAAGGTTTTGACAGAACTGAAATTCTAGGTGCTTCGCAAAGATGGCGGCCATTTTTTTTTTTGAGAGGATTAATATTTTAGAACTTACGGGGTGGTGGCGTAGTTTTGAAATGTTTTACGGCAAGGTATCATAGGCCTAGTATGCAAGATTTTTACAGTGGAACATTGAAAGCCATAACGAGTACAGCAAAAAAAGTTACTCGATGTTAAGTTTTAATGACACTGAAAGGAAGTTATCTGTTCTTTCTAAACTGAATTGCCATGCATATTTTCAATAAAAATGTTGATTTATACTGTAAAAGTACACTTTTTACGATTTGGAAAATATGATTTTCCCAAAATTGCCCCCCAAAAACAAAATTTCCCTACTGATTGGCAAACAATTCACCAAAAATTAAAGAAATTTTCTGAAAATGAATAAAAATTCTCGAAAATTAAAGGAGATTTTCCGATTAGCAGCCTGAGCAACGTCAGTGATGGAACTTAATTTACCAGTCTGCCAGTGCAATTGTTCCACTTGTGCATGACCGAGATTTTCTTTTATTTTGAGCGCTGGGGTCACAGTAACTAATAAAAAGAAGACAATTTTAAAGACATATGTTAAAATCTACTCAGATAAGCATTTGGGTTACCATGCATGGGCGAAGCCCTGGTATCAGTGGGTCCAAGGGGAAGCTCTGAAGAACTTTCCTACCATTTCTCTTCAATACCATGCATTTGCCCGACGAAAGTCAAAATTGAAATTGCCCTTGACTTTTTCTAGGGGATGTCGCTCCCCCGCCCCCACACACATCAAGGCGCTTCCACCTCCGTTAAGCTACGCTTGTTTGCGGAAATAATTGCAGCCGTAACTCAGAAACATGAAAAATACAAAACAGGTATTAATCATAAGAGGTCCAGAAGGTGGAGGGGAAGGGCTAAAATACCTTCTTGTTTCTTGAAGTAAGAAATTTTTGTGACGTAGAGCTGCATGGAGACTGACCTTTTCATAATTATCAATTCAACGATCGTTTTCTATATCTGTATACCCGCAGTAGGCCTATACTTTTTTTGTTTAATCACCGCCCACAAATGATGTGCAAACTATTAATAAACTAAACTTTAATTGTTCAGGCTTATTGACCTGTTCACATCTATTAATTGCAGAGCCTTCAATACAATCAAACTAACATATTTTTGAGAAGCAAAAGGCGGGAATGACGCACATGTAGGCCTACACAATATGAAAGCATAAAAGTTAACAAAATTTTAAATAAACAACATTTCAAAAGAGGCGCCCGTAAGTCGCCACATAATTTCAGCTTCACTGGGGGCATGAGACTTAACGCAAACAGAAGAACAAAAACGCTGCCTTCGAAGTCAAACAAGGAAATGAATACGAATCTTCTTCATTCAGTGGTCTTTTTCACCATCAAAACAGAACAAATACTTTTGTTATCATTTTTTCCCCATATACTAAGAAGCTAGGGATTGCGTGCAAAGTTAACAAGTACATTTTACATTTTCCATTTTTTGTTGTTGTATATTCATCAATTCATTGACAGGCTAACATTATAGAGCCCAAAGCATATTACGTTGTGCGTCCAAAGAACTGCTGTGTACAGGTGTAGTAGTTCCATGAAGCATCCATGGGAGGAAGGCCGGAAGGGCTTCCAATAGCCGATTGATATAAAATAACACTCATCAGGGTTGGTATATTGGCTTTTCTTGATATTTCAAAGCCAATCTTGAGGAAAGCGTCATCTTGATAAAAGCGACTTCTTGAAACTTGTTTGGCCGCAAAAGAAAAAGGTTTTTTTGCTAAATTGGCTTTTTTTAACTGATAATTTGGTTTGGGGGACTTTTTTGGGCACAAAAACTTATTTGACCCCAACAAATCTCATTTGGCTTATCTTTGGCTTTTTCCTAAAAATGTTCATGGAAAATAAAAAGAAAGTAAAAGATTAATCTTTTTGTGACGTTCGTGCTACGTGAAAAAGAAGAAATTTTCCCCAAATGAAAGAGATTTTCCAATAAGCAGCGACGTCAGTGATACTTGTGCTCACCCCCCCCCCCCCCTCACCCCTACCCCCGAGAGGTGATCCTTCATACCCGCCTGTCCAATACTATATGTACTAAATATACTTAGGAGCTAGTGTGCAGGGTTTAGGCGCCTTTTATTTTCGCCATTTACTAATTCAGCTCCCCCTTCCCCAGTCCCCCTCCCTTTAAAACTTGTTCCACATTCCCTGGTCGTGGTGCATGGAAAGAGGACGGCTCAAAATCTTTAATGCAATTTTTTTATTCTGTCCTAAATTTCAGTACTCATAAAATCATACTTTTTTCTCCAGCTAATCTGCTAATATTTAATCTGGTAATGGAAGGTATGATAATCTCCTTATCATTTTCAACTGCTCCCATTCAAAGAACAGTGGTTAAGAACAATATGTCATAAGAAATTCATCGGTTTTCTTGTTTGGGTGTCACAAAATAGGCTCTAAAATTCAAATGCTGTTAAATGGTCCATTTGAAACCAATTTTCATGACACTTTTGCTATTTTCATGGTATATTTTCTTCTAATGAAGCTCAACTTGTTGCAAGTTGCCCATATATCTTTAAATAGAAATACACTAACGGAGAACATATCTAGATGCGACACGATGCATTCTATATGTATTATATTTTCAAATATATGGTATTTTAAAGATTGTACATGATAAGAGAATGAAGTTCGGTTTTTTTTTTTTTTTTGTACCAGAACGTGATACATTTGAAATAAATGTCGTGATCTTTACTGAAAAGTAGGCCTACTCTCTAAAATCTTTCGGATGAGGGTAGTTTCCTGGGGTTCCCCGGAGCTTTTTTTTTTTTTTTAGGCCAAAGTAAAAAATTTACATGGCAATGAAACATTAATGCAAACTATAATCTCTAACAATGTATCATTTTTATATACTTGTGAGAACATTCGAGGGACGCTCATTCAAATTGAACATTATTTTGTAGAAATGTGAATATGGCATGCATTATAATTTTTCGTTACTGTCGCAAGTTTCACACCGTGACACCAAATGAAATACGGCACAATGCATGTAATGTAAATGAGATACAGCACTGACAATGTATGTAATGTAAATGAGATACAGCACAATGCATGTAATATAAATGAGATACGGCACAATGCATGTAATGTAAATGAGATACAGCACAATGCATGTAATGTAAATGAGATACGGCACAATGCATGTAATGTAAATGAGATACGGCACAATGCATGTAATGTAAATGAGATACAGCACAATGCATGTAATGTAAATGAGATACGGCACAATGCATGTAATGTAAATGAGATACAGCAAAATGCATGTTATGTAAATGGATACGGCACAATGCATGTAATTTAAATGAGATACAGCACTGACAATGCATGTAGGCCTAAAGTAAATAAGATACAGCACAATGCATGTAATCTAAATGAGATACAGCACAATGCATGTAATGTAAATGAGATACGGCACAATGCATGTAATGTAAATGAGATACAGCACAATGCATGTAATGTAAATGAGATACAGCACAATGCATGTAATGTAAATGAGATATAGCACAATGCATGTAATGTGAATGAGATACGGCACAATGCATGTAATGTAAATGAGATACGGCACAATGCATGTAATGTAAATGAGATACAGCACAATGCATGTAATGTAAATGAGATACAGCACAATGCATGTAATGTAAATGAGATACAGCACAATGCATGTAATGTGAATCAGATACGGCACAATGCATGTAATGTAAATGAAATATGGCACACTGCATGTAATGTAAATCAGATACAGCACAATGCATGTAATGTAAATGAGATACGGCACAATGCATGTAATGTAAATGAGATACAGCACAATGCATGCAATATAAATGAAATATGGCACACTGCATGTAATGTAGATCAGATACAGCACAATGCATGTAATGTAAATGAGATACGGCACAATGCATGTAATGTAAATGAGATACAGCACAATGCATGCAATGTAAATGAGATACGGCACAATGCATGTAATGTTAATGAGATATGGCACACTGCATGTAACGTAAATCAGATACAGCACAATGCATGTAATGTAAATGAGATACAGCACAATGCATGTAATGTAAATGAGATACAGCACAATGCATGTAATGTAAATGAGATACAGCACAATGCATGTAATGTAAATCAGATACGGCACAATGCACGTAATGTAAATGAAATATGGCACACTGCATGTAATGTAAATCAGATACAGCACAATGCATGTAATGTAAATGAGATACGGCACAATGCATCTAATGTAAATGAGATACAGCACAATGCATGCAATGTAAATGAAATATGGCACACTGCATGTAATGTAAATCAGATACAGCACAATGCATGTAATGTAAATGAGATACGGCACAATGTATGTAATGTAAATGAGATACAGCACAATGCATGCAATGTAAATGAGATACGGCACAATGCATGTAATGTAAATGAGATACGGCACAATGCATGTAATGTAAATGAGACAGAGAAGAATGCATGTAATGTAAATGAGATACATTACAATGCATGTAATGTAAATGAGATACGGCACAATGCATATAATGTGAATGAGATACAGCACAATGCATGTAATGTAAATGAGATACAGCACAATGCATGTAATGTAAATGAGATACAGCACAATGCATGTGATGTAAATGAGATACGGCACAATGCATGTAATTACCTATGTGGTGTTGTGGTTATTGTGTTGTCCTCTTACCCGCACGTCCCGGGTTCGTATCCCGATGGGTCTGCAACCAGTGAGTTCACTACTGGTTATCAAAGGCCGTGGCCGTCTTGATATGGTGTCCAGCACTGGATGCTTTCGGGACGTTAGATCTTGCTCAGGATGCTATGCTATGCTAATGTAAATGTCTTTAAAGGAAAGGTAATATCTCATGAATAAATTCAGAAGTGAACGGTTTTCGGTTTTCAATTTTTCATATTGATTGCGAAAAATCTGCGATGTTATCAATCACACATCCGCCGAACCCAACCATAGAGGCCTACATTTGTTATAGAAAACATGACAGATTTCTCACAATCAATAAGGACAATTGATAACCGGAAGTGACGTTACCAGAACGGCGGCGTTCACTTCCAAATGTATTTATGAGACGATACCTTTCCAATCATAAAGAAAATGACAAATTAAATCTAAGCACCACTATTTTATTTTAATTGAATATTAAAATGATAAGATCAAAATTAAACCTTCAAATAATAAATTGCACATGGCATTGCGCTGTTTAATAAATCATGCGCTGGTACCAATATATTGCTGTATGGTATAAGAGAAGGGCAGTTGGAATGCATACAAGTGGCGAAATATTTTACTTAAACTGTAAACCACGTCTTTTTGCTATCTTGTAAATACCCCTTTTGCTAAGTGGCTTCTCTGCCCTTTAAGGGCTTTATTTTAAAGCTGCTTTTTAATTTGTACAATTTACCAATGTCCAAATCATGTCATAAAAGTTGAAAATGTATCATAACTTCAATGAAAATGACAAACCTTATGAAAACCAAACTTCCCCGCTCAGTCAATCATATTAATATACAAAGCAGTTTTCTCTCTAAATCATTTTACTGCTGACGCCATACAGCCTTACAAACCACTCACGTGCAGTCATGATTATGCTTTTGTGTCTGCTTTGGAGTTTTCGCACACTACGTAACAGTTCCTGTATGATTGCATTCATTGCATATAGTTTTAATCAGTGTCGTCACTCTCTTAGAGTAATACATAAATGACGTAGAACTACCTTTAGCCTACGTTTAATGTACAGGTCAAACAAGAATATTAATTATGTAGTAGCTCAACATATATTTTGGGGTGCCATGGTATAAGCCTGTTTTTCTTGGTGGGTAATTAAAAGTCCGGGTGCTTCTTGGACAGTAATTGAGGGGCACTTTTCATTTTAAAAAGAGAAACTGTTGTCAAGTTTTGGAAAAGGTGGAAGAATCTTGCCTCCTGGCTCCATGGTTCCTGCTTATCCAGATAGCACACTATACGTTGGGCCAACGTTGGTCGTAAAGATGGCATATGTTGGAAAATGTTGGCATTTTGATTGGCATGCTCACATTGGCCCAACGCTGGACCAAAGTTCTGTAACCAATGGCTGGCTGATGCTAACATTAACATTGACCCCACCGTTGGGCCTACTGCATAACTACGAGCACCCAACCAAAAACTTACATTTTATCAAAGAAAACTTAACGTAAACTGCCATGGCCCAACCAAATTGTGCTATCTGGGTTATTCTGTGGTTTAAGCATAGGCGGGATTTGAGGGGAGCAAAGGGGTACTTTCCCCACTTTTTGTCCAACTGATGTTTTTCTGTGGTGATGTCTTGTATTTTAGCGTAATTTTTAATTTCCCAACACACACAGACTTTTGACTTCCCCACTTTCGTTAGGAAAATCCCGCTAATATATTAGCCATCTTTTGAGCAAATGATTACTTATCGCAATTAATGAATCACATTTAATCAATGCTAGTATCACACAAATACACTCCCAAGTGGCAATCATTATAGGAAATATAACTAAACAGATCTGTTTTGAAGTTCCATATAAGATGGACTTAGTTGACACCTGAACTAATTCTTTAAGGAACCTATCACACACTAGAACATCAGTGTTGTAGGGTCTGATTGAAGATCAGTTTGTCAGTGTAAGAAACAGTAGCCGAAAGAAATCTATATTCATTAGATATAAGGTGTAAAACTTCAATTGTATAGTTGTTTAGATCTTACAGGAAAATGTAGAGAAGCTCAAACTGTAGAATCCATGATAGGCCTTAATTACTTTACAGGTGAGATTAATTAAACAGATGGGTAGAAAATAAACTTCACCACCCCATTTTTAAAGATCTACAGATTGACACATTCTAAGTCCGCTTTAAATCTTGCAAACTTTCATGTTTTGGGTATGAATTTAAGAAGAAATCAACCAAATCTGGCAAAAATTGCGTAAAAGGAATGAAAATTTGAAACAATTTTCATGCACACAGCCTTGGTTTTTTTGGGGGTGAGTGGGGGTAGGTGAGTATGGGTGAAGATGATATTCAGAGTCAAACCACAATGGCACAGTCTCCTTGAGTGCATGTACGTGATGACATCACAGCTTCACAGTCCCTATGATTTTATATGAATTTCTTCATAGAAAAATTAATATAACATTCTTGACAAAATTGAGTATCCTCAATTAAAAGCGAAGTTAATATAAGAAATGAACTTCGACAAGCAAGTCATAAACATGGGTCAAATATCACCCACCGAGTACTTCGGATTTGCAGCACAGTGATGATGCTTCATGGTGGTGAGAGCTAGGTATAGCCAGAGCCCTGGGGCCAGAGGCTCCTACTTGATTGGCCTTTCTGCCCTATTCTCAATTCTCAAGGAAATTGTGTCTGAATGTCCCGCATACGACACATATGGAATCGCCCATCAATAACGCTGAAGCTCGACCTTCGATTTCTTGTATCAATAATGATCCCACCCTCTTACATACAACCCTGTATGTATGTATGTATACTATGGATAACGCCCTGTGTTTTTAAAACTGTACATGTTGGGAATTTCACATAATATACTATATTAATGAACATGATCTGATGATTCACACTGAATGAACAATGTGTTCTATCATGCTTACACGTTATGGTAATGCTGCATTATTTACAACTGAAAACTGAATGAAATTTGAATTCCAAAAATAAGTATGACATTTTCTATTTTGTTCCGGTTTTAAATGATAAAATATATTTATGTATTTATGGAATGATTGAATTATTATTTTTTTTGCTTTTCAAAATTTTCAGATGCCAGGGAAGCAACATTCTCTGGCAATATACCTAAATAAAGTTGAGCTCTTACCTGCTTACGCCTATGAGTACTGTAATGTTATTAGAAGTATAATCAGAAAATGATTATAAAACTCTTTATGTAAGATGGAATTGCATAAATTAATATTATAACCCAATAGGTACATGAAACAGCGTTCTCTATCCTCCAATATGTTCGCTGGCCCTTCTGAGTCCTAAGTTTTTTACATGCTAAATTCATCATGCGGATGGCACTCAGCGAAAACCAATTTTTGGAGTCATTTATGGTGAGATTTGAAATGCAAAATTCTTTAAAATTACGCATGGATCGATATATGTAAGGCAAACATGACAACGCAGCAAAATGTCGAACAAACGCTTAGGATTAGATAAACGCTGCAAAAATTCGAACGTATCTGAACGAAAATTTGGATTTGGGCTTGCGAATGGCTAAGCTCAAAATCCTTTAAAAGGATGTTGAGTTAAAAAAAGACAGAAGCTGAGGAAATTGCAGCAATATTGGCTAACAACAAATTATATATTTTCCGACTTCCTATTGTTAAGGATTAAATTGTTTGAAGTTGGACCGGGGGAATGTACGAAGGATATTTTCGAGTGGAGGCTTTGTTCAGCGTAGGACAAAAATGTCCTCAGCCAGTACGGCATGTAAGGAGCCCCGGCCAAAACCTAAAATTCAGCCCAAAATAGATAAGGAATGAATATCTTGGAAGAAAAAAAGTGCTTTGAAATGGGTGACGGCATTTCTTTTTGCTCTTCAATACTTTCGACCCCCTTCACAGCTTTTTGACCCGAATATGTCCAATGGCATTTTACTCAATTACAGAAAAAGTGGTGGCCCAAATGCTTATCTAAGATGATTAGAATTCAAAATATATTTTATCATGTGATGTGATTTTAGACACAGTGTATATCATTTATCTATTTATAAATAAGTCCGACATTTGGAAAATTTGGGTGGACAAATTTGTCTTACACCAGCACTCGAAGTCAAGTTACACCGCCTGGGGAAGGGGGTGGGATGGCGAGCGCCAGCCCATGTTCGTTATTTGTATAATGACCTGAAATATGCACGGCAGCCAGTATCATTCTGTATTCAGGGTATATGCTAATTTGAAACACATTATAAGCACACAAGCCCCGACACTACCCATACACACCTAATGTTTTCGCATCAATATAAATCTAAAGAAATACATGCAACAGGATAAACACGCCTCGGGTGTAAACCTGACACAGGCACAGATTTCGGGGCGGAAGGGCGACCACCCGCAATGGAAAGGTACCACCCCCTCTCCCACCTTCTGGTGAAAAAGTATAAATTCTGCTCCCAGGACCGAGAAGAGGGGGTAGAATGCGGGAAAATGCCCTGGGTCGGAAGTCCTCCGCGGGAGACCGGGTCAAAAGGTTTCCGTACAAATTAAGAAAAGGAATGTGTGTTTAAATATT
Source organism: Chiridota heheva (assembly GCA_020152595.1). NCBI lineage: Eukaryota > Metazoa > Echinodermata > Holothuroidea > Apodida > Chiridotidae > Chiridota > Chiridota heheva. The sequence goes on along the minus strand of JAIGNY010000962.1, from coordinate 863,772 downwards.
GACGAAAACTCATGCTTGGCAATGGCGAAACGGTGTAAAAAACATAAATAGGTGATTATCTTTGTTTTTTGCTCTTTACAATTTTCGGCAGAATGGAATTCATGAATGATAAATTTGGGACCCTGTAAAAGTGTTACCGTATAATATTGCTTTTAAATGATTAAATGCTTTTAGATGAAATGGACAATGTATTATTCTGGCAACAGATGGGCATCTTGACAATGGACTAACCAGAGAACCACCATTGTTAAGTTTGCCCCTCATGTGGTGATTTAAATATCCATAACACTTACGAGCGATCGCTACCCCCCTTCCTCCCCCCCCCCTCCCCCCTCCCCAATCCTCCTGAAAATCAGTTTTTGGAATGAATAACTGTAGCAGCTTGATTATGACATGAAGCCTTCGGGCTTCTGATTTTAATCTTATTGACAATTATCTAACAATTCAGCCAATTTTTCGAAAAATTCAACAGCAAATTTTCTTCGATTCTGTCAATTTTTCTAAAACTTTGTTCAATTTTCCAAAAAAAATTCCGTTAGGCCTATTTCAAACCCGTTAAAAAGGTGGGTAATTTGGGTAAAGCTTCTTTTTTTTGCACAGAGATCGCCCCATCCCCTTCCCTTAAATTTTTGGCTAAATAAGTGTGCTGCATATGCCGTGAAAATGGATACAAGCAAAACCAATATCATTCTGATTGACCACTGTTTGTTTTGCTTCAAAAATTTACTCAAAATGATCTTGTATCATGGAGCAAGTTGATCAAGCAAACAAGTTTGTTATTTTATTAGCTATCCTGCAGTACCATAATCCTAGTACTTGTTAAGTTATCTATACATCACACATGTGGTTGTGAGGAAGCAACTACTGCTAAATCAAGCATGCAATTTTCCTAGACAAAGAAAATACATGAAACGTAGTACCGGCTTGTGAAAATTAACAAGATCAAATTCTATTACTTGAAAGGCGATATTACTTTTGTGTGTTTTTCTAATCAGTCGAGAAGAGATGTTGCATGCATCATTAGACAGGTATGCCCCCAATTTGGACAACTTTCCAATGCGGTCGGTAGATCATCACGGATGAATCATGAATCTGAGACTCTTTTTTGACCATCATTCCTAGAATATCTAATTTATCTTCAAATTATTTCATATAATGCTATAACTTTGATCAGTCTTATCAAATAAATACACAATTCTGCATAAAAATTGGTTTGGGTAAAACAGGACATGTTTTTGGTCATATTTTGGCAAAAACTGGTGAAAATAATTAATAGCACAGGGGCAATTGGAGAGAATTCCTTTATATTTTCTAGAAATCTAATTGTTTCCAACCAATATTCAAGCTATGAATCAGTCAGTACCTACCCATATTGTAGAAAATTAAATCTATGAAAAAATCATCCAAAAAGGGGTCATTATAAGTTTGATCCATTTTAAAACAAGACAAGACTTTGCGCAAAATTATGAAAATCATAAATCTGAGACCTTCTTTGAGTTATTCTTAGAATATCTAATTAATCTTCAAATTATTTCATACAATGTTATAACTTTAATCAGTCTTATAAATAATTACAAAATTTTGCATGAAAATTGGTTTTGGGTACTACACGACATGTTTTTTGTTATATTTTTGCAAAATCTGGTGAAAATAATTCATAGTGCACGGGCGATTGGAGAGAATTACCTTCACATTTTCTAAAGTTATAGGAATCTAGTTGTTTTTAACAAATATTCAAGGTATCAATAAGTCAATATGTACCCATATTGTAGAAAAATAAATCTATGAAAAAAATCTCTCAAAATGAGGGGTCATTCTTAGATTGATCCATTTTGAAACAAGGCAGACTTTGTGCAAAATTATGAATATCATGAATGTGGGATTTTTTTTTGACCTTCATTCCTAGAATTTCTAATTTATCTTTAAATTATTTTATTTAATGTTAGAACTTTGATCAGTCTTATAAAATAATCACAAAATAATGCATACAAATTGGCTTTGGGTACTACACGATCCATTTTGAAACAAGACAGACTTTGTGCAAAATTATGAATATCATGAATGTGAGACTCTTTTTTGACCTTCATTCCTAGAATATCTAACTCATTTTTGAAAATATTTCATATAATGTTATAACTTTGATCAGTCTTATCAAATAAATACACAATTCTGCATAAAAATTGGTTTTGGGTACTACACGACATGTTCTGTGTTATATTTTGGCAAAATCTGGTGAAAATAATTGATAGCGCAGGGGCGATTGGATAGAATTTCCTGATATATTTTCTAGGATTCTAGTTGTTTCTAGCCAACATTCAAGCTATCAATAAGTAAATATCTACCCATTTTGTTGAAAAATAAATCTATGAAAAAATCTGTCAAAAATGGGTCTTTATAAGTGTGGTGCATTTTTAAACAGACAGACTTTGCACAAAATTATAAAATCATTATGAATGTGAGGATTTTTTGACCATCATTCCTAGAATATCTAATTGATCATCAAATTATTTCATTTAATGTTATAACTTTGATCAGTCTTCTCAAATAAATACACAATTCTGCATAAAGATTGGTTTTGGGTACTACACGACATGTTTTTCATTATATTTTGGCAAAATAAGGGCAATTGGATAGAATTTCCTGATAAATTTTCTAGGATTCTAGTTGTTTCTAGCCAATATTTAAGCTATCGATAAGTCAATATCTACCCATTTTGCTAAAAAATAAATCGATGAAAAAATCTCTCAAAAATGGGGTTATTATAAAAGTGGTCCATTTTGAAACAAGACAAACTTTGCGCAAAATTATGAAAATCATGAATGTGATGCTCTTTTTTGACCATTATTCCTAGAAAATCTAATTAATCTTCAAATTATTTCATTTAATGTTATTATTTTAATCAGTTTTCTCAAATAAATACACAATTCTGCATAAAGATAAGTTTTGGGTACAATACGACATGTTTTTTGTTATATTTTCTGGCAAAATCTGGTGAAAATAATTGATGGCGCAGGGGCAATTGGAGAGAATTTCTGATATATTTGCTAGGATTCTAGTTGTTTCAAATCAATATTCAAGCTATCAATAAGTCAATATCTACCAATTTTGTTGAAAATAAAATCTATGATAAAAATATCAGAAATGGGGTAATCATAAGTTTGATCCATTTTGAAACAAGACAGACTTTGCGCAATATTATGAATATGAATGTGAGACTCTTTTTTGACCTTCATTCCTAGAATATCTAATTTATCTTTAATTATTTCATTAAATGTTATAACTTTAATCAGTCTTATAACATAATTACAAAATTCTGCATAAAAATTGGTTTTGGGTACTACACGATCCATTTTGAAACAAGACAGACTTTGTTCAAAATTATGAATATCATGAATGTGATACTCTCTTTTGACCTTCATTCCTAGAATATCTAAATCTTTAAATCATTTCATACAATGTTATAACTTTGATCAGTCTTATCAAATAAATACACAATTCTGCATACAAATCGGTTTTGGGTACTACACGACATGTTTTTTGTTATATTTTGGCAAAATCATGGTGAAAATAATTGATAGCGTAGGGGGAATTGGAGAGAATTTCCTGATAAATTTTCTAGAATTCTACTTGTTTCTAACCAATATTTAAGCTATCGATAAGTCAATATTTGCCCATTTTGTTAAAAAAATAAATCTATGAAAAAAAATATCAAAAATGGGGTCATTATAAGTTTGATCCATTTTGAAAAAAGACACCTTACGCAAAATTATGAAAATCATGAATGTGACTCTTTTTTGACCGTCATTCCTAGATTATCTAATTTATCTTAAAGTTATTTTATTTAATGTTATAATTATGAACAGTCTTATCAAACAGTCAAATGAATACACAATTCTGCATAAAGATTGGTTTTGGGTACTACACGACATGTTTTTCGTTAAATTTTGGCAAAATCTGGTGAAAATAATTCATAGGGCAGGGGCGATTGAAGAGAATTTCCTTTATATTTTCTGGAGTTGTAGGAATTTAGTTGTTTTTAGCAAATATTCAAGCTATGAATAAGTCAATATCTACCCACATTTTAGAAAAATAAATCTATGAAAAAATCTCTCAAAAAGAGGGGTCATTATAAGATTGATCCATTTCGCCGGAAACAAGACAGACTTTGCGCAAAATTATGAAAATCATGAATGTGAGACTCTTTTTGACCGTCATTCCTAGAATATCTAATTGATCGTAAAATTATTTAATGTAATGTTATAACTTTGATCAGTCCTATGAAATCAATAACAAATTCTGCATAAAAATTGGTTTTGGGTACAACAGGACATGTTTCTGATCATATTTTGGCAAAATCTGGTGAAAATAATTGATAACACAGGGGCGATTGGAGAGAATTTCTTATATAGTTTCTAGGATTCTAGTTGTTTCTAACCAATATTCTAAAGCTATCAATAAGTCTAAATCTACCCATATTGTAGAAAAAGAAAACTATAAAAGAAATCTCTCAAAAATGGGGTCATTATAAGTTTGATTCATTTTTAAACAAGACAGACTCTGTGCAAAATTATGAATATCATGAATGTTGAGACTCTTTTTTGACCATCATTCCTAGAATATCTAATTTATCTTAATATTATTTTATATAATGTTATAACTTTGATCAGTCTTATCAAATAAATACAAAATTCTGCATAAAATTGGTTTGGGGTACTACACGACATGATTTTTGTTATATTTTGGCAAAATCTGGTAAAAATAATTGATAGTGCAGGAGCGATTGGATAGAATTTCCTGATATATTTTCTAGGATTCTAGTTGTTTCTAAGCAATATTCAAGCTATCAATAAGTCCATATCTATCCATTTTGTTGGAAAATTAATCTATGAAAAAAATTCTCAAAAATGGGGTCAATATAAGTTTGATCCATTTTTTAACAGACAGACTTTGCGCAAAATTATGAAAATTATGAATGTGAGACTCTTTTTTGCCCTTCATTCCTAGAATATCTAATTTATCTAAAGTTACTAAATGTAATGTTATAACTTTGATCAGTCTTATCAAATAAATACACAACTCTGCATACAAATTAATTTTGAGTACTACACGACATGTTTTTGGTCATATTTTGGAAAAATCTGGTGAAAATAATTGATAACGCAGGGAAGATCGGAGAGAATTTCCTTATCTAGTTGTTTCTAATTAATATTCAAGCAATCAATAAGTCAATATGTACCCATATTGTGACAGACTTTGCGCAAAATTATGAAAATCATGAATCTGAGAACTTTTTTGACACTTAATCAGAATATCTAACTGATCTTCAAATTGTTTTATCTAATGTTATACATTTGATCAGTCTAATCATACAAAAACTGCTTAAAAAGTGGTTTTGGGTACAACAGGACTTGTTTTTAGTCATATTTAGGCAAACTTTGGTGACAATAATTCATAGCGCAGGGGCGATTAAAGAGAGTTTCGAATCTAGTTGTTTCAAACCAATATTCAAGCTATTAATAAATCAATATCTACCCAAATTGTGGAAAAATAACACTATGTGAAAAATAAATCTATGAAAAAAATCTCTCTCAAAAAAAAGGGGTTATTATAAGATTGATCCATTTCGCCGGAAACAAGACAGACTTTGCGCAAAATTATGAAAATCATGAATGTGAGACTCTTTTTTGACCGTCATCCCTAGAATATCTAATTGATCGTAAAATTATTTAATGTAATGTTGTAACTTTGATCAGTCCTATAAAATCAATACAAAAGTCTGCATAAAAGTTGGTTTTGGGTACAACAGGACATGTTTTTGGTCATATTTTGGCAAAATTTGGTGAAAATAATTGCGCCGCGGCGATAGGATATCTCCAAGAAACTACAAACTTGGACAAAACTCGTTGAAACACTTAGTGAAAATATGTGAGGTTTTTCATTAAGCTACTTTTCTATTGTAAATTATTCCACATTTAGAAATCAGATATGGTGGGAATTTTTTTCTCTTGCTTCTTCAATCACTATTTTTTCAATTGTAATTAATATATTAAAACTTTAAGGAAAATTGTATAATTTCATTAACGCTGCAACTGCCCCCCCCCCCACCCCCTCTCCCCTCTTCCCTACCTTACTATATTATTTTTACAAAATAAGCGCAAATTTTCTTCAAGAATATTATGTGATTTGGTAATGATAATACAAATTGGATTTTGAGTATATAATAGAACACGTTTTTTGTCATAGCAAAATCTGCTGAAAATAGATAATTGCGCCGCGGCGATAGGAATAATTTGTTTTAATCTCTAAGAAACTACAAACTTGGACAAAACTCGTTGTAATACTCAGTAAAAATATGTGATGTTTTCATGAAGCTACTTTTCTATTGTAAATTATTTCACATTTAGAGTCAGAAATGCTGGATTTTTTTCTGTTGCTTATTCAATTCCTACTCTTCCAATTGTAATTAATATTTTAGAATTTTAAGGACAATTTTGTATTATTTCACTGACGCCACCAGTGTCTCTCTCCCGTATCTCACTATATTATTTGTCCTCCCCTCCCCCTCCTCATTCAATGTTGGCCGTTGTTACTGTTTTTCCTGCAAATGACATTAAGAAAGATATAAATTCAACAGTGAAAAGGAGGTAGGGGGTTACAATTCTCGGAAAATATTAAAGATACAAGACTATAACATATGTAGTTTTTAAAAAGCTGAATTGTTCCAACAGTTTTGTCCAAGATTGTAGTTGTTTCTAAACAATATTCAAGCTATCAATAAGTCAATACCTATTAGTATTGTAGAAAAAATAATTTGTGAAAGAAAAAAAAAAAATTGAGAAGAGGTCAATGCGGGTTATATCTATTCTGAAAACATATATCTGGGCCTATTTTTGATGATCGAGTATAAAATAAACATTATGTACTAGGCTATACAGCTATGGAAAGAAAGACACTTTTTTTGTAATGGTAGCAGCACTAAATCTGTGGATGATTATATTTATAACTTACAAAGGCCCAATCACAAATATTGCGGTAGACCATAAGGCAAAGTTCACGAAGCCCAGAAATTTTGGAATATTTTTAGACATAATTATTCTTGTATCGTTATGTTTCTGAATAGTAATTGAGCAGTGTGATCCTAAAACAGTGCCTTATTTGAAAGGAAATCATTTGCGGGGGTTGGGGCACCACTGAAATGACCTTTGTATTGAAATCTTTAATATGTAATACATGGATCTCTATTTGTCTTAATATTCTTCTCAACTCTATTTTACTTGCTTTCAGAGCATTGCAGTTTCTTCAAAATCAATTAAATTTCAAGAGGAGCACTTTTGTTTGTCATTTTCCAAAAAGTGGGGCACGTACTCCTTTCCCCCTTCCCCCCTCCCCCCCCCCCCTATCCCGCCACCCATCCCCTTCCCTCTTCGCACTCCTACACCTATGCCTCAACTCCATTTTACTTGCTTTTAGAGCATTGCAGCTTCTTAAAAATTAATTAAATTTCAAGGCCGGCACTTTTGTCATTTTTCAGAAAAGTGGAGACATGCCCCCCCTCCCCACTTTACCCCCACTCTTATACCTATGCCTCAAATCCATATTACTTGTTTGCAGAGTATTGTAACTTCTCAAAAATCAATCATAAAAAGAAATCATAACAGTTGTATTAAAATTGACCTTTGCTCGTGGAGATAGGCCTAAAAGTACACATTAGAAAGTACACATTAGATAGGGAGCACAACTTTTCACCAATCTAATCAACCTAACAAGTACCAAGGACAAAAGCTAACACACCTTTCTCAGAAAAAGGTAAAAATAAATATTGAAATATTAACTTCACAACCCTGCCAAATATCAACTTTGTGGACTTTTCTCAAAATCTTGCCACATAATTTGCGATTCCAAATACTTTTTTTTCAAAATCCCTAAATATGGAAAGGTGAGTGACTACAATACATTATCTCCACATACGCAATATGGGTTATAAGGTAATAAATACATGGTTAGATATCCATATATCATTTTTAACACAATTGTCATCCCAGTCACTGAAAAAATAGAATAAAGCTTCTATCAACTTAATATTTTCCAGCATCATTCTCTCCGTCTCCCATTCTTACTAATCAATATCAAGCATGATCTATCTACTAGCAGACTAGTAGCTACACTTCAAATGTATACCAATTAAAGTATGCAAGCACTATAATCAATCTCCTTAAAAAGAGCAAGCCCAGAATAATTTAACTGCAAATTGTTATCAGAACAATCCTGAACAAAGTGCACTATGAGGCCCCATAAGAGCAATCTGGCAATATTTCTTTAATAAAATTCACCACATACCAACTTCAAGGTCATGTGTGCGTGATCTGTGGGTAATAGACACAAATCTGTAACATCAAAATCACTTCTGACATAGGTTTTTAAATCCCACTTGCATATGTTTTACATAAAGCACTACGGGGCCCTGGATTAGGGCCCGGTAGCCAGGGCCCCGTAGTGCTTGAGGACCTCATAGTGTATTAGAAAACTTACACAGGGCCTCATAGTGCCACTTTTGTCAGTGCACACACACACACTCACACACACGAAATTCCCTATCTTTAGAAAGAAACATGATATCAACAGTGAAATAAGTTTGTTATCATTATGTGTTTGTCAGCGGCGTAGGCAGGTAGGAAGATATTTCACATTCAAGGGCGATTCGATTTTTGTTCCAACAAATCGATAAAAATGTATATACGAGCCTCTTATATCTAAAAAATAATTGTATTATGAAAGGGGGTGGAGGAAAAATATTTCGTAAAATTATTCAAAATTTTGGAAACAAATTGCAACATCAGAAACATTCCGAAAATTGAAGAAAATGTTTCAAAATTGAAGAAAACTTTAAGAAATTTCCCGAATATTATCTTTTTGTAATAAGAAAAGATGTGAAGAGAATCTGAATCTTTAAATCAATTTGTCAGACCTTTATTATTGGGGGAGGGGCAAAATGATATTTGGCCCTTCAATAAAATATTTGGGGCATTAACCCTAACCCATGGTTCCTACGCCCCTGCATCGTTTGTTTAACTGTAATTTACGTGTCTGAGTTTTTATTTGGTGGAAAATTATGCAAAACACAAACTGTTATCAGTTATCTGTTGTCCAGGATACTCAAAGCAAATGCACTGCTTTCTAGACATTTCATTGCCGTATCGCACACTTCATCTTCAACTGAATCAAAGCAAAGCAACATAAACAACGTACTTGTTCTAATTAAAATGAATTTTTTATTTGCTTTTGATTTCACTGAGCACGTGCATGTTTCTCTTCACCTGAGCCTACCTATATTACACCGTCTCCAATTTAATCCTTCATTACTTCATCCAACTGATTATCCTGTCTATTTTTTAGCATGAATTAATGAATAATACTGTCACACGCAGAAAGTCTTAATCTTATTGATGTACGGTACGGGTAATGGACATATTCGCTGTGGTAGAAACATTTATTATTTTGAGGCAGACGAACAACTGGGGTATAGATTTCAGGAATGGATATCGATAAAGCACTGATCACAAAATCATGAGTGCAATGTGGAATAATACGTAGTTGGATATTTCTTTGGGGAAATGTAATTGTCATTATTTGTCAAGGAATAGAATTGTTGATACTTTTAGAAACATGGCAAACAACTCGGCAGTTTTCGTCACAAATCCTTGGGATGACGCCACGTGGATACTTACAAGTGCGTTTGTCATCTTCACCATGCAATCAGGTAGGACTAACTTTCGGCGGAGGAAATTCGTTGTTTCCTTAAAATAAGTGCCCCGTGGTTGTTTACAGATAACAGAATAAGGGCCGCCCTTGCTATAAATATGGGATCCAACAAATTTATGGTGTTTCGTGTGTGATGCAATCTGTCAGATACCTGGTGATACTATTATTGCCACGATAGCATATATGCCTATGCAAGCACCTCCGCTAAAGCGTAGAAGGGGCCTGTTTTGCCTATCAGCCTATACGCTTCTCCAAAATTTTGATTATAATGGTATACTATTTTACAATTGATTTTTAGCTCAACATCCCTTTAAGGGATTTGAGCTTATGCGATGACTAACTTAAAGCCAGGTTCTCGCCCGGATACGTTCGGATTTTTGTAGCGTTTATCACATCCTTAGAGTCTTTTGGATATTTTGATGTGTTGCTATGTTTGTCTTAAATAGATCGATATGTTGATGCAAGAACAGTGCATATTGTTCCATAGTTTTAACAACTTTTGCATTTCAAAATGCGCAAAAAATGTTTCAAATACTCATTTTAGCATATATAATCATGCTCAGGAAATACCACCGAATACCCCCGATGGAAAGAAAACTCTGCTTTCAATGATTCGAGCATTAAACTATAGTTTGACACATGCGCTAATTGGCTTATTATCCCGTTTGGCTGTTTGGGATCTGTCCCACCAACCCACAGCATAGCTAAATTGGAGTAGTTGATAGCTCGTTTGGGTTATAAACTTGGGGTTAAAAACTAATAAATAGGGCCTACCCTGAAAAGACTATCACATCATGCATATACCACAATTGAGGCTATAACATTACTAAAGTGTAAACAACCAAATTCCGTTTTTAAAAAAAACTATGATTTTAACTATGATACATTTTACTCATACTGCTAACTGGTTAATATATTGGCCATTCTGAGCAAATAATTAATTATCGCAATTACTGAAGCACAATTAATCAATAATAGTATCCCACAAATACACTTCCAGTGGCAATTATTATAACAAAATATGACCATAGAAAGATTTCAAAGAATAATTTTAGGGTCAAGCAAGTATATCTTATATGAAAGAAAATCATCAGACAAAAACGTTCAAAAATCTTATCACGTTAAGGAGATATTCAAGTTTAAAGCTCTGTCATATCTGTGTAGAAATGACTGGTGTAGTAAGTCTAACTTGGCGTATGCATTCTCACATTCTTAACAATTGTTAATGTGATTTTATTTATATCTTTCCTCGCTTTCTTCATCCCATGGTTTTAAGCGACAAACTATATGTATTTATATATATATATATATATATATATATATATATATATATATATATTACTTTTGACATATCTCATGGTTTTTAAGCGACAAACTATATGTATTTATATATATATATATATATATATATATATATATATATATATATATATATATATATATATATATATATATATATATATATATATATATATATATATATATATATATATATATATATATATATATATATATATATATATATATATATATATTTCTAGTTCTAGTTCTTCCACTATCGTCAAGGCGCTTCATTATACATCATTCAAACGGACACTTCAAGGAGCATGCAAGCTATAGGCCAGTTTTCACTTTGGAAGCATTTAAGTTTGATCTAAAATAGGTACAGTGGCATGACCACGGGGATATGGGGGTAATAACCATCACTTTTCTTAAAATTAGTCTTGCAAGTTCTTATTTTATCATTATAATTAATATCAATAATCTATATCATTGCTACAGTAATGTGCATGTAAACATTACATGTATAATGTTTAGCTCTTTTCTTTAAATGCATCTGTCGTATTGTCTGCTAAAGATATGCAACTTTGAGCCCTTCTTTTGTTACCCCCACTTATTTTACCCTGGCTACGCCGCTGGCAGGGTACACAGTAGATCGATGATTATTTTCCTAGATACTTCAATTTCTATAGCAGAAATAAGACCCTTAATTAAAAGCGGAAAGTACTCACGTTTAAGATTATGAAAATTGATCAAAATTAAAATAGTGTAAGTGGTGATTAAATATTAGTGAAAAGAATGCATTTACATAGGTTATGAATGTATGATACAAAATGTTATAATCAACTTTGTCTAAATTATTTCAAGACAAATACAAGTAGTTTGACAAATAATGCACAAATTTAAAATCACAATGTCCCCGTCATTTCCAGGCCACGGACATGGCAGTTCAATCTATACCATAATTCTTTAAGTGGTACCATCAAAAAAACACTTTTCATTGCCCATGTTCATCATTTTTATACCCACGTGAGAACAATAATTGAAGGGACCTCGAGAGATGCATAGGTGCCAGGAGATACCATAGATCTAAAGTGGTACCTCATTGTACCTCCTATTGGTACAGGTGGCTCTCCAATCAGGGATATGTTACTTAAGCCAGTCTGGTCCACGCTCCCGTTTGGGAGATTTTCCAATTGGGAGAGCGAGACATGGTCAGGGACCATAATTTCAATTGCTGTTAATAAGTTCAGCCGTTAATTTCATTTTGCTTGTCAAATTCTGTAATTCTAATGTTGTATGCTTTGGAAATGATATTGGAATTAATATTTCTTTATATTTTAAGCTTATGCTGGTGATTAAAACATTAAAATCTGCTCTTTAAAAAATGTTAAAATTAATTTTTAAAGATTACGTTAATATTCCCTGGTGAATGTCAAATTTGCGCTGGTGAAAATGGAGAAAATAATTTCATCGTTCTGTTACACCAATAAAATTTGTATGTTTCGCATGCATTTTTCCTACCTTTGGCTTAAACCTATTTAATTATTATGTATTTCTTTAGAGCGATTAAAATTTGAAAGATGCATTGTGGGTTATAATAACAAAAAAATCTCAAACCTGCTCAAACCAAAATCAAAGGTGTACAATCACAGTCTGATCTGTCATTAGTACAATTCAAAACAAATTGTAAAGGTGTACGACATCCTAAAAATACCAAGACTTTGTTTTCCAAATGGCACGCAAATCAAGAAGAGGTTTTAAATCATGATAACCTGATAACTCGGGGGGTAGTTGGTAAATCTATCTATATGTAGTGATTAAATGCCTATATGTAGTAATTAAATGCCTATTGCACATTAGGGTTCGAAATACTGTTAAAGGTCTACAAACGTGAATTCTTTTTTTAATTTGAAAAAAAGCAAGTCTTAATTTTTTGAGTTATGGCTGATCATCTTACGATTTAACTTTTAAGCTAAATGTTTTGATGTATAACTGTGCATGTAATAAATTCAATTTGTTTGTTTCTTCAAATCATGCATTCAAGCATCAATAACAGTCTTGTGTAACAGGATTGTAACAAACTTGAAAAATATGAAGAAAAAGTATTTTGACAAATTATAACCAAAAGGTGAAAAAGTGCTATTAAAAACTTCTCAGACAGTAAGAGCTCTAATGGTAGAAACTCTCCCTTGCATGGGTAAAAATAAAAAAAAAAAAAACAATTGTAATAATATAATCCTAAGTAAAACGACGCCCCACCCCACCGAAGCAGGTTTCAATTCAAGTTTACATTAAAAGGGAAAATCAATTAAGTATCAATAAAATCGGATTTAAGTTTGCATCTAAACTGCTTAAACTGAAGTTGAAATGTCTTAACTCCAGTGCACCACAACTGGTTATCAAAGGCCGTGGACATTGACTTGGTTGTCGATGTTATGTCTGTCCGTACGTCGTACCTGTGTTCTCGTCCGGTCGTATTAAGCGTTTCGTGATAGCATTTGTACTATCATAACCAAACACGCAGGCGACGACCCCGTCATTGTAATTGTGTGTTCAACTCTTTCTCTCTGAATGGGAATGGATGGAGCTGTAAAGATTTATAGCGCGGTTCCTTAACAATGCAATATCCATGGGGATATGATTGAAACTGATAAGATACTATCTGGCATGTATGATGGGAAGTATCTAATACTAGCATGACTGCATGACAAGACTCTCTTATTCGTGGGCAAAGTCATAAAATCTTCAAGAGAAGACCAAGGTTAACTATCAGAAAGAACAATTTTTCTTTTCTGGTGGTGGAATTAGTATTCAGGCCTTCGAGAGTATAATGGATACATTTTGGAACAATCAACCCATAAAGTAAACATTAAATCATCCAGACAACATGTTGTTGCAGATTGAGATGATTCAGAGGAAGAGCTGGTTTAAGAGGAAAAAAAGGGCCTTCTATTAGAAAAGCATCTGTAAGAATCAAATAGTCAAGTGTCTCAAAACAACGGTATGGAAATGGTTGGCAGAAAATATCAAACTTATAATTCAAAAACATATTCAAATATTTTAATAACAAATACACTGTTAGTATCAATAAAATGTAATCTTAAAATGTTTGAAAAATTTTACAGATAAAAATATCTCTAAAAAATTGAAGAAAAAAACATTTTAATGTTACTTTGATAAATATTATTGTTTTTGCAATTTGACATTTGGTATGAATTCTCGGTATTTATCTTTACAAATTTTCCTTCAATTTTATGTTAATAATTTCACACTTTCATCAAAATAAAGCATGCATGTAACAAAGAAATAGAACCCCTTTCCGGGACCACAAATCCTACGCCTCTATCCTCCTAATCCAAAAACGGACTTCAGTGTGGGTTTTTTGCAGGAGAAGGAAGTGGGAGGGGGGAGGAGGGGAACTTAAGCCCCCTCAAAAACGAAAAGCTATAGACACGATTCTTAAACAAAGAGAACAAAGTTATGTAGGTTTTCATTTATCGATTAAAAAAATACAATAAATAAAGACGATCTGCAACTTTGTTCTCTCGAAATAAATTGTACCCACGCCGAATTTGACAGGTTGCAAGATTGCCTTGTGTACGTGATGGACGCTAACAATTTCTTAACCTCTTAACTTAGCTCTTTAAATTTCCAAACCGGTGTAGTCAATATCTGACTTTATTATACGCTATAACCACTACATGGCTGCTATACAAGTACTGTAAGTATTGCCTAGCATCATGGGGCTATTTTCACTTAATAGCTCCATGCTAGCATGTAGGGCCTACCGAGTGAGGTGTGTATCTCACTGCATCCGGTAAGACTAGCCTCGTTCATTTCAAATTTCAAAAATATTATTCTCCTTCACTATCTCTTTGTGACTCTTTAAAAAAATATTTTGCTGTAAGAAATATTTTCTATTACCTTTCGGAAACAGTAAAAATGTCCAAATAATACCATTCTTTATATCACTTTATAGATCTGGCTATCAAAATATTGGATTAGCACCAAAAATGTTCGTCTACATTCCTCAATGTTGCCAATTACATGACTTTTGCGAATACAAATAGCGTCATAAATGTCTTATTTTGCATTGCTGAAATTGATAGCATAGTAGCCATTAAAGTACAACCTTAAATAAATAGCACTTATTTTAAAGTTCATATTCTGTTCATTTAATAAAATCTAAAATATATTTCTCAATTAAAAGATGGCGGATTTTGAGCATGGGGTATACAATACTAGTCCTGTCGGGTGCTGAGGGCCACGACAGAAAAACAAAAAAACATTTGCATTCAGAGATATAAATATCTTATGTGACAGTAAACAACCTGCGATTGATGAAAAGAAATCGTATTGTTATACAGTCTAAGCGGTTTTGGAATTGACTGTATAATGTTTCTTTATAGAAATGTCTTCTATGACATCATCATACAATTGCAAAATATCTTAAATAGTTACAATCTGTTGCAACAATATCCGATATTGCTGGTTGAGGTATTTATTTCACCCAAAGCAACATTTAGTTGGCATGTTGGGTTATATGGCTGAGCATGCTGGGTTATATGGCTGAACATGCTGGATTATATGACTGAGCATGCTGGGTCATATGACTGAGCATGCTGGGTCATATGACTAAGCATGCTGGGTCATATGACTAAGCATGCTGGCTGAGCACGATGGGTTATATGACTGAGCATGCTGGGTAATATAACTGAGCATGCTGGGTTATATGACTAAGCATGCTGGGTAATATGACTGAGCATAATGGGTTATATGGCTGAGCATGATGGGTTATATAGCGGAGCATGATAAGCTATATGACTGAGCATGCTGAGCTATATGGCTGAGCATGCTGGTTTATATGACTGAGCATGCTGGGTTATATGGCTGAGCATGCTGGGTTATATGACTGGGCATGCTGGGTTATATGATTGAGCATGCTTCGTTATATGGCTAAGCACGATGGATTATATGGCTGAGCATGCTGGGTTGTATGGCTGAGCATGCTGGGTTATATGACTGAGCATGCTGGGTTATTTGTTGAGCATGATGGGTTAAATAGCGGAGCATGTTGGCTTATATGGCTGAGCATGCTGAGTTATATGGCTGAGCATGCTGGGTTATATGACTGAGCATGATGGGTTATATGACTGAGCATGCTGGGTTATATGACTGAGCATGATGGGTTGTATGACTGAGCATGCTGGGTTATAAAGCGGAGCATAATGGGTTATATGACTGAGCATACTGGGTTGTACGGCTGAGCAAGCTGGGTTATATGACTGAGCATGCTGGGTTATATGGCTGAGCATGATGGGTTATATAGCGAAGCACGATGGGTTATATGACTGAGCATGCTGAGTTATATGGCTGAGCATGTTGCATTATATGGCTGAGTATACAAAAATTTTTTTTATTATACTTATACTATTACTCAAAATGATACTTTTTTCCCAAAATTATTTTCCTAAATCTTTACCTATTTGGCACCTTGATGGGATCAAAGCTCTCCGATTCATGTTTTGGTGGCCATCTTGCCTACAATCGCCGACAAAATTATTTAGCACTTTTTTGTCCCCCCTCTTCAATGTTGACAAAAATTAGAATAAATTTCTCAGCCCCTTTGTTTTTAAAACGGTAATCATGTCAACATTAAAACAGGGGAGGGAAAAGGTGCCAAGTATTTTGTCGCTGATTGTAGTCACCGTACCTTCGTCTTCAACTATTTAAAACTACGCCAATAAGTTTTAAGATGATCCACAAAACTGCAGATTGATTTTTTAATTACAACATTTTTTTTCTTCTTCATATAATTTGATTAAATTATTTTAGTCAGTAAGAAAAATGTGTGCGAAAATGAATAAACAAAACATCGAGAAATGTTTAGATAATATAATAGAATTTTGTAAGTATTATTTTTTTTCCCCTCAGATAATCCTTGCTAAAATGTAATAGTCCAGATATATTGAACTTTGACCGTGCTATGGAAGAGATTATCAATCGAATTTTACACGAAGAAAAATAATCAGTAAATGATTGATAAAATTAACTAAAATCGTTGTAAAAATAGTTGTTGAAGACAGGGATGGGCTTCGAGCATCAAGAATAAGTATTGTCGGCAAAAAAGGTAATTCATTTTATATGTTTTAATCACAGTGTTTCAAACAAACAGCAGTGCATAGAGCCTTGTAGTACCCTCGGACGCGGGCCAGTCATCACTAATGGCAGCCATAATAACACGGCTGGCATCAGTCCGACAGTACTACGGAGAGTAAACCAGAGAGTTGCCATTTTGTTAAGCCCTATAGATGTCGTCGCGCAAGTTTGAAGTTCGATGCGACAACAATACCACATGGAGCATGGGTATATAGGAACTGGGGGAACGTTCCCCTCTTCCCACTTTTCCGAAAAATGACAAAAGTGCCCCTTTTGAAAATAATAATAGTAATAATAATAATATAAATTTATAAAGCGCAATTAAATTTTAGAAGCCTCTCAGCGCTTAGAGGAAAAGGGAAAAAATCATTATATAAAAAATTAGAAATTGAGTCTTTAATAGCATTTTGAAAATGTCTATAGAGTTAGCTTGGCGAATGTGAAGTGATAGCTTATTCTAGGCACACCATGTACTAAGCTGAGTGTCATCAGCATATGCAACACTAGACACACCATGTACTAAGCTGAGTGTCATCGACATATACAACACTAGACACACCATGTACTAAGCTGAGTGTCATCGGCATATGCAACACTAGACACACCATGTAGTAAGCTGAGTGTCATCGGCATATGCAACACTAGACACACCATGTACTAAGCTGAGTGTCATCGACATATACAACACTAGACACAACATATACTAAGCAGAGTGCCATCGACATATACAACACTAGACACACCATGTAGTAAGCTGAGTGTCATCGGCATATGCAACACTAGACACACCATGTAATAAGCTGAGTGTCATCGGCATATGCAACACTAGACACACCATGTAATAAGCTGAGTGTCATCGGCATATGCAACACTAGACACACCATGTAATAAGCTGAGTGTCATCGGCATATGCAACACTAGACACACCATGTAGTAAGCTGAGTGTCATCGGCATATGCAACACTAGACACACCATGTAGTAAGCAGTGTCATCGGCATATGCAACACTAGACACACCATGTAATAAGCTGAGTGTCATCGACATATGCAACACTAGACACACCATGTAGTAAGCAGTGTCATCGGCATATGCAACACTAGACACACCATGTAAAAAGCTGAGTGTCATCGGCATATGCAACACTAGACACACCATGTAAAAAGCTGAGTGTCATCGACATATACAACACTAGACACGTCATGCGCTAAGCTGAGTGTCATCGGCATATGCAACACTAGACACACCATGTAATAAGCTGAGTGTCATCGACATATACAACACTAGACACATCATGTGCTAAGCTGAGTGTCATCGGCATATGCAACACTAGACCTACCATGTACGAAAGTCCTGCAACGGAGCAATAAATAGAACAAATCAAAGTGGTCCAGCAACCGACCCTTGAGGAACTCCGCACCGGAGGTGATGAGGGTCATAATTAATGTTGTTAAAAAGAACTGACTGGGAACGATTGTGGAGATATGAAGAGATCAAATCCAGAGCAACACCGCTGAAACCATAAGGAGATGATAAATGTTGACACTGGTGGTTATGGTCGATTGTGTCAAACGCCGCAGAAAAGTCCAATGACACCAAAATAGCTTCTCTGTGATTATCCAAGGCATGCAAGATGTCGGAGAGGGGCAGATTCAGTGCTATGGAACGGTCGGTAGGCGGACTGCATTTTTGCGTGCAAGTTGTTTTCAGAGAGGTAGGCTTGAAGCTGAGAGACAACAGCCCTTTCAATTAACTTTGAGATATATCTGAGATTTGAAATTGGACGATAATTGGACAGGGTATCATGGTTTAAATTTGCTTTCTTCAACAATGGAATAACACAAACTTCTTCAAAAGAGTGGGAAAATTTCCAGTGGAGAGTGACAAATAAATTATCTTTGTTATTACTGGTATAGATCCTGTATACAATCCTTGAAAATTGACAAAGGCAGTGGGTTTGATTTACTAAATCACACTTAATCTGCTAATTTAGGCCCTGTGTGTATCGATTAGGCTGGATATTGCACAAGGTAAAATGTAAATAAATGCCATTGGAAAAATTCACAAAAGTAGTATCGACTTTCAAGCATAGCAGGATCATTTCCAGACATGATTGCATGCCTAACAATCATTCAATTTATTTTAATTACTTATGCGTGAATCACTTCGCGGTTATTGGAAAATGCATCCTGTAATTTAATGCGCGAGTAAGCAAACAATGTAAATCGGAAGCGGGGGTACGTAATTTGATCACCCGGCCAATTTTCTTTTAATGATCGGGTGTTTAGTACACATTTTTGATTCGGCTTCTTGATCTTAGTGTCGTTCAGGCTAAGCATTCATTGTTTAAGTTCCTTTCAGTTCAGATTCACATTCTATCATTTTCCATTCATGGCAAAAACCAATTGTTATTATTACATTGATAGTAGGGCCACTTGATTTAATTTTCAATGAGTCCAGAAAATTGATTGTTGGATTTATTTTTATGACATGAATTTATTGTTCATCACATTTTATTGGAAATTTTCAACTATGTCTTGACAGACCTTACCCTAAACATCCCCACTCTTCGATTTTTGCCCATCCTCTGTATCAATACCTCCCAAATCTAAATCACTTGTTTCTTGAGCAATAATAAAACCACACATTAAATGTAATAGAAATCCAATCGTTTGTTCTTGAGATTTTTAATGACAGACAAAATTACCTTAAAATGTTGCCATCCCTTAATTTGCGCTATTCCCCTGTTCCAATGTCTCAAATTATAATCACCTCTTTCCTAAGCAGTAATAAAACCACACACTAGATTAAATTTAATATCATCTACCTACTGTGGTGTAGCGGTTATCATACCTGTCTACAGACCACGAGGTCCCGGGCTCAAGCCTGGGGTGGGTAGACACGCCAGTGCACCACAACTGGTTATCAAAGGCCGTGGACATTGACTTGGTTGTCGGTGTTATGTCTGTCCGTACGTCGTACCTGTGTTCTCGTCCGGGTCGTATTAAGCGTTTCGTGACAGCATTTTTACTATCATAACCGAATACGCAGGCAACGACCCCGTCATTGTAATTGTGTGTTCAACTCTCTCTCTCTTAAATCTAATATCAATCACCAGTTCTTGAGATATCTTGATGGCAAACAAACAAACAAACAGAGGCGAAAACATAACCTCCATCCAACTTCGTTGGCAAAGGTAATAAACAAAATCAAAGAAGCCGTTACTTCAGTTTATACCGATGCTGAGCTTTGAAATTATAAACAGAATCGTAGCCAACATCTCGCTGCGGGTAAACCATTTCACTCATTAACAATCCTTTAAGAACTAGCTTAGAGCATTAAATCTTGATGGTCAACTTTAAACTGTTGTGTTTCAAATTCGCCTGTTGGTATGTCGGTGATGTGTTTTAAACAGTTAAAGGAATTTAGTTCTTATATAGAGGACTTCAAAAGAAACAAAATGGTGAAGAGCATTCTTTTTCTTTCTTTTTTTGTGAAGGAAATGATGAAGGAGATATTGAAGTTTAACCTGAAGTTTGTTATCAAATTCATTAGTGTAGAAACGACTGATGTCAGATTAGTTGTGACGTCACATCCTCAGATTCCTCAAAATCAAGTTATTCATTCTATCATATTTTGTCCAGCGATTTTGTGGTTAAAAAAACCATTGGATATCAGTATATCAGGAAAGTATAGTATAACCGAATCTACTAAGAATAATTTTAATTTACCACCTGATGAAAGCTCGTTGAAAAATAATCTGAGTCAAATAGTAAAAAAGCTGAATAAATATTCTTTAAAATACATCAATAACAATTAGGAATGTGAATATGAGATCGCTAACCTTCTCTATTAGACTTATTACAGCAGTCCTTTCCACACAGATAAGACTGAAAGACAGCTTAAACTTGAATAACTCTTGATAACGGGATAAGATGTTGAAAGATAAACTTGCTTTAACACTGAACTAACCCATTAACAGCTGTCTCATCAAAATGTTGATCGAGGTAAGATCAATTTTAATAAACAGCTGTTTTAGCAATTTTAAAATGGAGAGCGAGTCACCTACTGACGTCACAAATTCGCATACTTGCTCAACTACCTTGTTAAACATTTTGAAAAAAAGCGGCTCAATCAGTCCCTTGATCGTAATGAAAGTTAAATTGATTTTTATTTTTTTTTATATAAAAGAATTTGATTTATGACAAAAACTTTGTGTATGAGATTTTCCTCCCTGTTTTCTGGAAACCTTAGCGGTGTATTTTAAAACCACTTAATAACAGGCAAGGGATCAAGCAAGTCCATAGTCAAAAAAGTACTTCTTATCCTGGAAAATATTACAAAAGCAAAAATTATAACAATAACAAATGAGACCCGATGTTCGCATGATACCAAAAGGTTGGCATCCCAAGTAACGAACACAATGGTCAATGGTCTTCGGTCATGTACCAATGTCTATATTGATTGAAACAGTATTAAAATATAAATATTTGAATTTAGAATGGACATTGCATGTAAGTAACACAATCGATGCGACGCCACAGATGGACATTGCATGTAAGTAATACTATCGACGCGACGCCACACATGGATTTGCATGTAGTAAAATGATGCATTTAAGTCAGACTTGAAAATGATACTTTTCTATCCATTGATTTTGAAAGCCGCTTGCAATATTGCCCACTGATCTAATTTTTTACAACGATACTTTAGCCCCTTCCAAAAAAAGCCTGACCCTTCCCCCACGCTAATCTCCGTGCATAATTGGCAGGTTGATACTAAGCGTAGTGTAGACATAATCATACATGCAGTAGGCCAATGCATTGTTCGGTTAGCCTATATCAAAATAATAGACAATGTTCAAAGCTTCTCGTTTCTTCACTTGCATAGGTTTCAGCTTACTGGAAAGTGGTTCTGCTACTGTTAAGAATGAAGTGAATATTATGGTAAAGAACGCAGTGGATGTTATTTTTGGAGGCCTTTCTTTTTACTTGTTCGGTTACGTTATTAGCTTTGGAGATCCATCGAGAGCCAATGGATTCATCGGCTTGGGATTTTCATCTTCGCACAAGTACGAAAACGAACGTATAAATGGTACATTTTACAATGATGGGAACAACTATACTCAATTCATCTTTCAGCTGGCGTTTAGTACAACCACAACAACCATTGTTTCAGGAGCAATGGTTGAGCGAACTCGATTAGAAGCCTACATTATTTTCTCATTTCTTAATACATTCGTAAGCAGTTTCCCTGTACATTGGGTGTGGTCCAATGCAGGATTTTTAAAGAAAATGGGCGTTATTGACATAGCTGGAGGAGGTCCTGTACATATTGTGGGCGGAGTTACTGGACTAGTAGCAACCATTATGCTTAAACCGAGACACAGGAGATACAAAACGAAGAGAGCGCCTCCGATGGGGTCACCGACCAATGCTATACTAGGGATGTTTATGTTATGGTGAGTTTGCTATCACATGATTGTTAAGTTTGCTGTCACATGACTGTTTCGCGCCTTCCCGACAGAAGGTTCAAATTCGAAAATTAAAGTGTAAATTGTTAATGCATTTTATGGACAATTAATTTGATAATTTTTATTAATTGAGATTTTTCTTCCAAGTTTTTCAGGTGGAAAATTACATATACATAATATACTTGATCAACTTCCACACAAGTTCCTTAATATACTTCACTAAAATATATTTTGAAATTACCGCTTTCCTACCATCAGACCATGTCGAATAGTTTTGGAAACAAAAATCTCAGGGAAAGAAATGATACAATAAATGTTAGAGAGAGGATAAAGGGGCAGCCATCCACATCAAAATTTCTACACACTCTTACTTATGCAGAGTAAAATTTGATCCGGAAAGAGTGAAATTTGACTCTGATTCAGAGTGTGCTGGGAGCTTACTCTTTTTGGGTCAAAATGACTCGGATTTCCGTGTCAAAAATAATGACTCAGATGCTGAGTCAATTCTCATGACCTAGTTTGGGGTCAATTGTAACTCATTTCTGGGTCAAGAAAACTACAAGAAGCTGCTTTATCACAACTTATTGACGTATTTCAAGGTAAGCAAGTACGTATGTTACGGTATGTAATTGAAAATGTGACAATTTCTAAGACAGCTTCGACACAAGCTTTAACTTGAACACACTATACAGGGAAGGGTTGGTTGTCTGGCATTGACACCATTTTCAAAGGGATTTTTTTCTAAAGGCCAAAGTCTTGGCACAATTTTGATCCAAATAAGTGATGTAATGAAGTAGAAGAGAAAGAAGAATCTTACGACATAAATCAACGTTAAATTCCTTTCTTTGAATGGCCACAAATTGGCAAAGTTTAGCTTTCCGCTAATATTATTTTATTTCATGCCTACAGAGGGTTTGTTTTCCTCCATTAACGCAAATGATTATCATAATAAAGTCAATTGTCATATCCATGTGTCCAAACCTTTGAATGTTGAATACAATTTGACTTCTCTCGCCACTCTATTGGTGGATACGGCACGGAATTCTATTCATTCATAGTAATAAAATAAATACCATGCAGTAAATTAGATCACATGACAATTTTAGGTCGGTGGATCTCACCAATCTCAAAATTCATATACGTTACCTGTCACGTGTGGTGTATAGTAAAAAAATAGATATCCGAGTCCCTTATTCGTAAACTTTTCTCCACGTGAGCGATTTCATTTTTGACGTGACCATAAATGATCTGCAATTGTCCGTATATACCTACCTGTCTACTTCGTGCCATTATGCACATACGGCCAGAAGGCCTTGACACTCTCCTTCCATCATTCTGTCTCTGGCTGTCATTTTTGTAGCATTACAAGATGTCCATCCTGTATGCCTGTTTTTCTTGACGTTGTTGTTGGTCGCCCTCTTTTCCTCCTTCCTTCTGGTTCCCATGTCATTGCTGTCATACAGTTTGTATCAAATGTTTCGTAGCATATAGCCTATGAATGACCATCTCCTTCTCCTGACTGCCTGACTTCGTTACTTGATTTTTTTTTTCAATTTGCACTTTGATTATCCATAGCATGAAACCACACTCAGAACTTTAGGGCTGCTAAAGAAGTTTACTTACATACAGAAATTCATCATTTGTGATGATTGATGATTGATTGATGATCTACTTGTTGAGGTCGAACACGTGTACAAGCCAGCCATTAGTTCGTGTCATCCCCATAATCAGTGGCGTGGACCCCCCCCCCCTTTTTCTCCTCCTTTCTCCTCACCCACCATTTCCAAAACACAAACACACACAAAATGTATACTTTTCATAAATAACGTCATCAGGCATGATCCCGTAAATCCTGACTATGTAAATGCCCCTCCCACTGTCTTTAACACTGCTTTTAGTCTAATACAGATGTATCCCATGATTTTATCTCTGTAGGTGGGGCTGGCTTGGTTTTAATTGTGGGAGTACGCAAGGAGTCACTGGAAATAAATGGGCCCTGGCGGCAAGGTAAGATATTAGTTTTTAACGAGTGTATCGGTGGGCGATATACATAAAAAACAATATAACAAGTCATGTTAAGTATAAATCACGAGGCTGATGTTGTAATTATACACTTCCATTCCTCGTTATCTATGCTTAGAGGCAGACAGGGGTATAAACAGCTATGATTCTTTGTATGTAAGTAACTGCCTATATACATTCCAAAGAACAGGCTTCAAACATTACTTTTTGCGTTATGGCGGAACAATTATTGACTATAAGGTTGATAAGATCCACACACAGACAGACATCACTTACTCCTCTTCAAATGATGCTACAATGTTACAAAAAGGACTTTTACAAAAGAAACTCATTTATACATCACAAATAACTACGTACATCAGGCTATAGCACTTGGAAATTCAAAACGCTATAAGACAGTCTTTTATGATTTAGATAGATTTTAAATTAATTGTAGAGAGAATCTCACAATTATCCATTAAATTATTTTGAAGATTAGAAGAAATAGCCTCTTCCTCAACTAGACCCACTTCTATTACGTCATCCGTTTATGGAGACTCAAACCTTGATAATCACAATTCTGATTTCCATATGATAATTCGTATCTGAATTTTGCGAAGTTTCATTAAGCCTACAGAGCTTAAGTAAAGGCGTGCGTGACAGACGTCATAGCAAAAAAAGAAGTTTTTTTCGTCAAGCAAATTATGGAAAACCTGCACCTGTTTTTTTTTTCCTTGTTTTTCTAGGTCATATGTTGCACACGGAAAAAAACAAATGATACATAATTAAACCTCAAGAACAAAAACAACATTTTGTAACTTTTGTAACATTATTTTAATCAGTGGCTAAGCATCTAGTTATGCGTTATACAATAGCTGCTTTCAAGTCATTTTCGAATTATTCAACCGTGTGTAAATAAGTAGGTGAACAATAAACAATATCAATGAAAGGTACGAACGCGTGTTCATCACTTCATATCTTTCGTGTATATAGTAACTATGCAAAGCAGTGCAATGGCATGACGTCGTGGGTTAATTTCCGAGCAATAACCCTCCCCCCCCCGCCCCCCCGAAAAAAAAAAAATAGGTCAAACTTACTCATTTGCTTGTATGTGAGCAATGAGTAAGGTCAATTGAACTCAAAGCGCTACTCGTGCCTGTAACGTCAATCACTTACAGAAGCTCTTTTATGTAATTTGTGGGCATCATTTCGTCCAAATCCAATCAAATCTCGTGATCCGTCTTTTCAAGGATTTAATATCAATGAAACTTTGTTCACTCGCCGAGTGCTCTCGAACGTTCACGTGTGTGGAACTTCTGTACATGTTAGACTTTGGTGCGGTACGCACGTTATTGGGCCTACTTTGTTTGATATTTTTAGCCGATAAGTATCCTATGCCTAGGAGGCTGTGGCCAATACTGTAGCAACGTATAACTATGAGCATTGCACTGTAACGTTAGTGTAATAATACATCCCTTTTCAAAACATCATGTCCTAATGTTACACTTGCCTAACGACACAAGTGAGACTTTACGTGAGAACTTGTCGCTGAATTATTACCAAATGGCCATTGAAATGCGTTCCAACCATGGAAAGAC
>JAIGNY010000962.1:822500-832500 GCA_020152595.1 Chiridota heheva | reverse complement strand
CTGCTGTACCTTGCCCGTCAGCCCCTTGATCTGCTGTACCTTACCCGTCAGCCCTTTGATCTGCTGTACCTTACCCGTCAGCCCTTTGATCTGCTGTACCTTACCTGCCACACCTTTGATCTGCTGTTTCCTCATCCTGTCATAAATCCAATGCTTTTTTCAAGAAGCAACAGGTTTCATCGTCTAAAATATTTTGAAAAATGTAACAGCAACAGATATTCATAGAGTTTTTCAATGATTGAAAATTTAGGACATAAGTACAAAAAATTATTTTAAGATTTGAATCTAAATAATTTCATATATTGAAATCCTTAAAATTTGGTCTGCCATAATCCTCAAAATTTGGTCAGCCATAATCCAAAACTAAGAGCTCTTTTCGAAATTTAGACGTAATCTGAATTCGGGCCCACGGTTATGGCCTCATATTCAAAAGGTGCCGGGCAGACGGGCTTGAATCCGTTTCAGCCAGGGCAGGGCGCTATGCTGTATTATTGAACAAGACACTTAATCCCATTTGCTCCAGTTCATTCAGCTATGAAATGAGAACCAGTTTCGGATGGAGTGTTAACCTGCGATGGACTGGTGTTCCATCCAGGGTAGTCAAGTACTCTCATCTGCTTAGCACCATGGAAACCGGATATTAGCACAGGCTATGCTTGATAAATAGTTGTGTGTCCACAGACCTTGTGAATACTTCGTATGTGAACAATGTTTTCAGTCTTACATATTTAAGCCAAAAGGGTCATAAGACATGTTACTACTCAGTGGCGTAGCCGGAAGGAGAGGGGGATGGGGAAGGGGGGGGGGGGGATCGCCCCCAATATCGTAATCCGCCCGTTCAGATTTTAATCCGTCGGTTCAGATTGGTGCCGTCGGTTCAGATTGGTGCCGTCGGTTCAGATTGGTGCCGTCAGTTCAGATTGCATAGATTGGTACCGTCGGTTCATATTGGTGCTATCGGTACACTTGCACCATTAACTTCATTAATATGCGTGCGGTGCAGTAGTGTCGGTTGAGATTAGTGCCAAGTGTCCAGTAATCATGTAATAAAATGTTATCTCTCTTTGACATGAATTTTGACTTCCGGTGGCTACGCCCCTGGACCCCACACTTTTGGTGTTACCTTACCGGACAATTTTTCTAATGAATTCACGCCTGTTTAGTGGGCACCTAATATTTTTTTCCTTCCGCCGCCGCTTACCATGTACAAACGTAAACAATAAAACATTGTATTTCCACATAATGCATATCATGATTTTGTCTTTTGTATATAGTTCATTACAGCTCTCTTTGACATGAATTTTGACTTGTAAAATACACCTTCTTACTATGCATTGTGACATACTATTTTGCCCTTGAAATGTCAATTTTGCGAGAGCTTCCGCCCTGGACCCCACCAAGAGCCCTTAAGCGGGCCCCTGAACCCTACGCTGACAAGTCGAGCGTTTTGCGCTCGAAGTGACACCCTCGGTGTCACTTCAACTACACCACTACGTATCTTGACAATTCAATCCACCCCCCCCCCCCCTCCCTTCTACAATATGAAAATCCTGGCTACGTCACTGCTACTACTGTAAAAATAACATTGCTACTGTAAAAGTAACGTTGCTGCTGAAAAAAAGTAACGTTGCTAGTGTAAAAAGGAACATTGCTGCTGCAAAAAAGTAACGTTCCTTTTAAAAGTAGCAACGTTACGTTTTACAGCAACGTTTTTTTTAGTAGTAGCATATCTTATGACCAATTTGAATGACCTATTTGTTAAAGTACTTAACATATACTATAGGTAATAATTTGCTAATATAACAAAGTTTGAAATAAGTTGATTGCTGCTTTTAGAATATCCACGTACATTATGCAGGGATTATCATACTAATATAATACACACTTTTCGACTTTTGCACGTCCTCCACTGCACCATTAATATATTTGTCCAAAATCTCCATTATAATGACTTGCACGTATACTTGATCGAAAACAACCATCCAATAACCTACTGTCTCAGGCCGATACCAATTTTTCGCTTAGATTGCTAGATAGCTGATGTGTTTTGAGTGTCTAGAGAAACTTTAGCGATTTAAATTTCAAAGACAATAAGTTATATGATGAATAAGAATAGACTTGGAGATTGGAATAAATAAATAGGTCAATGGAAAGTATTTTATGTGTTTTTGAAGGTTGCAAATACCTGAGAATTCGTGCGCTTTCCTGGGATTGAATGAAGAAAAATAAAATAGGAGGAATGGTAGAGCTGCGAACGAACGAAAATTGTTTTAGTTTACCGACTGGGCTCCACAGCTGCAGGCCGTGCTACAAATTCAAAAACATAAGGATACAAGTACAAATGAACGAGGAACGAGCACGGACAAGAAGGAAGGGTGGGAAGGGGGTTAAAGGCCACACGAAAAACAAGCCCGACAACAGTCAGGGGGACACACAAGCAAAAAGGTGAACACATGAGTCGTTTCAGAGCCACCTCACCATAGGAAAAACTACAAATAGCTAACTATAAGTAAACAATATACCAAAGTTCCTACGGTGGAACAAAAAGAAAACACCAACTAGGAAAATATACTAGAAAGAAAGACTAAGCCGAAAGAAATAGCTAAATAAGATTTGCCGAAAACGGGCCTTTTACTTTAAGCCGAATGATATTCGAGAGGATCAACTGTTCTTCATTAATACAAGTTTTAATAAAGTGTTGATCAGTGGTGAGACGGTTTTTACAATAATTACTAAAAAATAAATCAATACGAGATTGAACGTTACAAAGGGAGTGAAGGCTGACAAGTGCTAATGGTGAAACCCAACGAGGTATGTGGAAAATTATTTTTAGGGCATTAGCTTAAATTTGCTCCAGTTTAAGACGATTAGTGTTGGAGGGCAAAGGGAAAAGAATAAACGAATAATCAATAAGTGAGCGAATGAGGCTAGTATATAATATTGAAATTGTAGAACGTGGAGCTCTAGGATTGTAAGCAGTCTCACAGATAGTAAACAGTTGAGAAATGCGATCTTTGGAATTGTTTTATCAAAATATTGAAATGCGGCTTAAAATTAAATCTAGTATCAAAAGTGATACCCCAAAACTAAACTGAATTATAATTCAGTATAACAGTATCATTAAAAACTAAGATCGGAATAGAAACTGGACGGCGACGGGAGAAAACAAGGTTTAAGGAAGATTCTCCATTTACTCCACCAGCATTGAAGAAGGTTAATGTAATATTGCAAATCGTCCCTGGCAGCAAGAATGTTTTTAGCAGGCGACCAGACAGCCAAGTCGTCTGCATACAGAGAAATATGAATGTAGTCAGAAGAGGGGTTCAGAATGTCGTTTACAAAAAAAAAAAAAGAGCAAAGGACTAAGTGGGCTACCCTGAGGGGTGCCCTTATCCACAACCAATAGATCAGAAAAAAAAACATTAATTCTAAAGCGAATTTGTCTGTTGGATAAAAAGTCTGCAATTAAGCGAATAAATTTTACTGGGATGGAGATCTTGTTGAGTTTAAAAAGTAGACCATTGTGCCATAACTTATCCAGGACTTTTAGCGTAGACAGTGGAGCTCTTTGATCTCCTATCCTACGTTAATGTGCTCACCCCTCCCCCTCCCCCCTCCTTTTTTTTTATCAACAGTCTGACCAATTTGACGCGAAATTGACTAGTTTGAAGCGGAAATGACAGATTTTGGGCATAAAATGCGATGCTTTTTATGAAGCTACTTTTCTATTGTAAATTATTCCACATTATAAATCACAATGTTGGAAATCCCACCACGAGCTCCCCCATCACCTCCACCGGTATGACCTACACCGCACGTGCAGCTCGTTCTGCGATCAAGCTAAACGCTCGCTCCGCTCGCAAGGGACACAACCTACCGCAGCGCACGGCCCCCACCAAACTTACATCACTGATTGGACATTTATAGATCATCAATATTATTTTGTTATAGATCGTTTCACCCCTCTTTTAACAACTTTAGTAGCTTGATGTAATTTTTCGGTCATTCTCATATTTTGGGAGACGCTTCCTGTTCCTCTATCCTACTTCAATGTACCCCTACCCCCAACACACACATACACACCCTCCACGTCCATTTCTAATTAACACTGCCTAGCCAATTTGAATTTGACGCAAAATGGACCACTTGACAGATTTGGGGCGTAAATTTCTGAATTGTAATTTGCTTTTTAGAATAAAAAAATAAGGGATTTTTTTTCTTTAAGATATTCTGTGGTTTTCTCAGACAATCTTGGTCAAACCTCGTTGAAACACTGAATGAAAATTTGCGATGCTTTACATTAAGCTTCTTTTCTATTGTAAATTATTCCACATTTATAAATCAGAAATGCTGGAATTTTTTTCTGTTGCTTTTTCAATCCCTATTTCTTCACTTGTAATTAATATTTTACAATTGTAAAGACATTGCTATAATTTCATCGACGCCGCCGGTGTCTCCCTCCGCTACCTCACTATATTAATTGTCCTACAATGATTCTAAATAATGATTCTACAATGCAAATGATTCTACATCACAAATGATTTTACATCACAAATGATTCTACATCACAAATGATTCTACATCACAAATGATTCTACATCACAAATGTATTCATAATGCAAATGTATTCATAATGCAAATATTGGCGTTTTGATCTCGCTTTTCATCAACTTTTCTTTCATGTACCTGATGTCTACAATCAAATAAACCACGTTGTAGGTATTTCTATACTTCCACTATAGCTACACTAAAATTACATTCCGCTATGGATATTTTGATGTAATGGATGTTTTGATGTAATGGACGTTTTGATGTAATAGACGTTTGATGTAATGGACGTGCTCGAAGGTAGTGGTCGATGAAAGTAGAGCTATACCTGGCATTAGATTCATTCGATTACACTCGATATGCACTTCTCTTGAGTATTCGGATGATGTATAATCCTTTCTGTAATTCGGTGGTTGTCATGATCACATTTTGTCAAAGGCTGATGAAGAAAGCGGGGAAGTACAAGTTCATCGGTATAACAGAGGAATAAGGTATCACATTGTGCAAAATGTAAATATATTGCAAAACAATATAGGGCTTCCATACGTATTAAAGAATACGTAAAAGCAATACTACATGTATGTGCGGTATCAAATTGCTGCAGGGAAGATTTTCATAAAAAGCTAAACAGCGAAAGTTCAAAATTTGTGATGTCATGTAAATAATGTACATGTTTACACAGGTCGCAAGACAGCTCACCAACACATTCCAATCAAAAATGGTTATTGCAATAATATTGTCAAGCATGTAATTTCTAAATGATAAGAATGGAGAAGACTTAAAAGTATCGCGGGTCAAGAAAAAGGTGAATCGTTTCTAACTTCCTAAATGTTAAAACTGTCAATCAGAATTGTTGTAGTGTAACATATGCACGAGAGGATATCCATCCAATGGGTAATCATGGATAAAAATGCCATTAGTTTTCACGATCTTTTTATCTGTGTTTGATGGCGCAAGCTTTAAATATTTTTTAATATTTTATCTTATGCACGTCGATATAAACCACTAACCGAAGTCACTGAACTGAAAACTAACGAGCTCTTCATGCAGTTCAAGAGGAAATGTACTTGAAATACGTGTACTAGTACCAAAACATGTTGGGCATAGATGCAGCATTTAAAATTGATGTCGATTCAATATTCGTCGGCTAATGCTCCGTGCACCCTAATGTGTTTTGCTATCCTTTCATTGTTTCTAGTTATGTCACAAAACGACGCAAATTTGACATCAGGTATCTACTAGGAGGGGTGCTTGGTGCCTTGGTTTCTATCACTGGTAAGTTTCCGATATCTAGTATAGGGGTGTTTGGCCCCTAGTCCCATGATCCTCTTGGCTAATACAGCAACGGAGATTGACCTTATCATCACGTACAAATATTTAAGACACTAAACCCCTTTTGAATAGGACCCCTTTCGACAACACTCCCTCGGGTGCCAAATCGCGCTATTTCCAGTTAGTTATTCAATCATCACAATCGTCAGGCTTGTTCGAGACCCTGCCGAGTTTATCACCAGAAAGATATTCCACTATTTGGATACATCAAGAAGAAAGCAGGAGAGAAGAGAAGTCAGGTGGGTGGGGTGGGTGGTGGTAATGCCTGTCCATCGAGTTACGCTCAGTCCGAATACTCAATTTTTGACTGTTCAAACTGCAACAATACTAGTGTAAGAAATTGCTTAAAGAAATAAATTACAATGATTAAACGATTTGCAATCCTTCTATTACATAACTAAACTAAACATTTACTTCAAATTTCTCCTTCACCAGCAATGTGTACTCTATGTCCACCCAAACTGGCTATTCTAATTGGAGTTGTAGGTGGCGTTGTTGCATGCGCTGGTATTGAACTTATGGACGCATGTCACGTGGATGATCCAGTTGGAGTCGTCCCAGTCCATTTCTTCTGTGGGACCTGGAGTCTCATTGCCGCTGGTCTTTTTGTTGATCATTATGATGAGGATACGAACAATTACAGTCGAGGACTTTTCATGGTAAGTATATGTCTTCCATGTGTCCCGGATATCTCATTATAAGATATGAAGTCACTGCGTCAAAATTCAATTTTGGAATTAAGACTATTTCTTTATCTAATCTAAGTTTTCACGATTTTAGTAACAATTCTCTTGGCTCCTTTATTTTTCATATTCGTTGCTGTAGTGGATATGTTGTTTTTTCTACATTCAAGATAACCAAGTACAAAACTGATTTTAACTTCTCCTGACTTTCTCTTTCACCTCTTTAAGATGGTTGACCGTTTATGGAAGTCATATATCTCTCATTTCACCTCTTTAAAATGGTTGACCGTTTATGGATGTCATTTATCTCTCATTTCACCTCTTTAAGATGGTTGACCGTTTATGGATGTCATCCATCTCTCATTTCATCTCTTTCAGATGGTTAATCGTTGTGGATGATATCCATCTCTCATTTCACTTCTTTAAGATGGTTAACCGTTATGGATGTCATCCATCTCTCATTTCACCTCTTTAAAATGGCTGACCGTTTATGGATGTCATCCATCTCTCATTTCACCTTTCTAAGATGGTTGACTGTTTATGGATGTCATCCATCTGTCATTTCACCTCCTTAAGATGGTTGACTGTTTATGGATGTCACCCATCTCTCATTTCACCTCTTTAAGATGGTTGACCGTTTATGGATGTCATCCATCTTTCAAATTGTTTTCGGTTCCATCATGACTTCAACTGTTGAAAGTAACGTCTTCTGACTTTTCTGATTTCTACCTTATAGGGTGGCGGTATTTATCTTCTAAGCGTCCAACTATTTTCGGCTCTCTGTATCTGCGTTTGGTGTGTTGCAGTTAGCGCCGTCATTCTTAAAACTCTATCAGTGACGGTCGGTCTTCGCTTTCCCTATCACGAGGAGTTGCTTGGTGCAGACCTGGTGGAACATTCCATAGGCGACAGGGTCTATGATAAAAGGAAGGGACGATTAGTGGAACGTCCAAAATGGCGGAAAGTTTTGAGTAAACGAAACGTCTTAAGACGTTCTTCACTTTCTATAAAGGAAGCAGAGGAATTTACCAGACGTCGTAGAACCTGGAACATAAACAACTCAAAGGTTAAAAAGATATGTTGTTTATGGAGAAAGTCTCAAGTTGGATGGAGAAAAGAGAAACGAAAGAAAAAGATAAATTCAATATATGGAAATGATAACGTAACTTACGAAACGGACGAATCTGAAAATGAGCTAAACAATGGGACTGGTACACGTGTTGAGGAGCACGATATTAATGACGACGAGTTGTATTACGGATCAGATGAAGAAGAATATCGTCATGGAGATCATTTTTTCAAACATCGTCGGACAGGTGCTCGCAGAATTGGAAATAATATACCAAAGTGGCAGGAAGTTCTTGGTTTGGAAGGCAGAAACTCAAATGTATTAGATTATCAACGGAGAAACAGCTGTAGGGCGACAACGTCAAGAAACGTAGCGACTCAGACTATAGATTCAACAGAATTTGGCGTCTATGCTCCGTTGGATAACAGGAGTCACAGGAATGTCCCACGCGCATCTAATTCTACAACAGTCCACATGCACAGAGTCTCAGAACAAGTGAATGATACTTTGCAAGTGGGTGTTTACTATTATTACGACAGCCACTCGATGCCAATTGACTGGACTTCTCTGGTTGAGCATTTTGTCTAGCTTTTTTCTCCCTTAAAGAATACCTTAAAGCATTGTAAGCTACTTTCTTTTATTTATGTTTCAGACGAGAATAGATGCATATACGCATTTGCTTGAGTTTCAGACGGGAACAGATGCATGTACGCATTTGCTTGAGTTTCAGACGAGAATAGATGCATGTACGCATTTGTCTGAGTTTCAGAAGTGTGTTCAACTTTGTATAAGTCTGCACAAGTCTCGGAAATGTGCGTTTATGTTTTCCCATTTAGAGAAAGCCATGAACTAATTATATAATCTCACTGACATGTGCCACAAAGATCGTAATAATAATAGAGGCGGTGGAGTAGCTATTTATATCAATACAAGTATTACGTACAAGGTTATTATAATGTTTTGAAAGTATTTCTGTGGAACTTTGTTTACGATACAAGAAGAATATTATTGTTAGTTGTATAAACAAACAACCTGGTTTTGCTATTTATATTTTGACTGACATTTTAAAGATGTATAAGCACAACAAATCTGCTATGTACTTATGTGGTGACTTTAATATAAATCTTCTTAACTGCGAAAATCATACGGGCACCAGAAATTTTGTAGATGTAATGTTTAGTTTAAGTTTTTTCCATTTGTAAATAAACCTGTATAACTGACCAATCAGCTTCTTTGATTGATGATATTTTCACAAATGTCCTGAATATTTATTGAAAAGTGGATTACTTATAAAATATCTAAGTGGCCATCTTCTAGTCTTTAGTGTTATTGAATATGGCATTAATACAACAAATGAGAAGGAGTTTGTATATATCAGGAAAAAAGATGATGCATTTGTACAATTATTTAAACAAAATTGAACCAGGAAAAATGGGATCTGGTTTACACAGCTAATGATGTACATAAGTCATATAATCAGTTCATTAATATTATAAGTAAACTGTAAAATGAATGTTGTCCGATAAGGAAGATAGCCACTAAAAATAGGAAAAGAGATCAGCCATGGATGACTGAAGGTTTGCAAAAAGCTTATAAAAGAAAAATATGCTTTATGTAAATTTTCTCAAAACCAGAACGTTGAAATGTGAACAAATGTATAAAAGGTATAAAAACACATTGACATCTGTTTAGAGTTTCTGCAAAAAGGATTATTACACAAAACTTCTGGAAAGCCATACAAATATTATTAAAGAAACATGAAAGGTAATAAATGGTATTATAAATAAAAAGTACAAGACTAATAGTGTTTACCTTGATACTTTTATAGACAATAATATTAATAATAATAGGGAGGTGAATGGTTAAGACATATTAGATGGGTTTAATCATGTCTTTACTAATGTTAGACCTGATTTTGCTGCAGCTATACCTGAACAAATCAGCTTAATATATGATTATCTGGATGAGATGAATACACATTCCATGTTTTTAAAAGATACCACTGAAATGAAATAAAAGATATTGTTAGAAACTTAAGTAACAAAACTTCTGTTGATTGCAATGATATAAGCAGGTCATTAGTAAAAAATGCTATCTCTCATGTTATACAACCTTTCACTTTTATTTGTAATAAATCATTTTCTACTGGGGCATTTCCTGACGGTATAAAAATTGCTAAGGCAATATCAATAATTCTTAAAAATACTATCTTACTTGTTTGAGAAAAGACCAGATACTTTTATTTGCGAATTCAATCTTCTTACCGAGAGTCAGTACGGTTTTAGGTCTGGTTGTTATACTTCTATGGCATAAATATAATTAATTGAAGAAATCACCACGTCATTGGACAATAAAATATCAACCATTG
>JAIGNY010000962.1:797500-817500 GCA_020152595.1 Chiridota heheva | reverse complement strand
TTGTCTTTAATTACTTAACCAAACATTTATTATCACAGTATTTAATGTGAGATGGGATAGATTTTCATTTAGCACCTTGCAAGTGAAGGGTTGGCGATGAGATCAATAAAGCCCGCAAAAAAGGTCCAGTCCGCCATCATGATACACTGATTCTGTTCAATAAAGCTAAATAGATATAGGTGTACGAATGTATACTGGGGGCGAAGCTGTCAACTGTTGGGGGCGAAGCTGTCAACTGTTGGGGGCGAAGCTGTCAACTGTTGGGGGCGAAGCTGTCAACTGTTGGGGGCGAAGCTGTCAACTGTTGAGGGCGAAGCTGTCAACTGTTGGGGCGAAGCTGTCAACTGTTGGGGGCGAAGCTGTCAGCTGTTGGGGGCGAAGCTGTCAACTGGTGGGAGCGAAGCTGTCAAGTGTTGAGGGCGAAGCTGTCAACCGTTGAGGGCAAAGCTGTCAACCGTTGAGGGCGAAGCTGTCAACCGTTGGGGGCAAAACTGTCAACCGTTGAGGGCAAAGCTGTCAACTGTTGAGGGGCGAAGCTGTCAACTGTTGAGGGGCGAAGCTGTCAACTGTTGAGGGGCGAAGCTGTCAACTGTTGAGGGGCGAAACTGTCAACCGTTGAGGGCAAAGCTGTCAACTGTTGAGGGGCGAAGCTGTCAACTGTTGAGGGGCGAAACTGTCAACCGTTGAGGGCAAAGCTGTCAACTGTTGAGGGGCGAAGCTGACAACTGTTGAGGGGCGAAACTGTCAACTGTTGAAGGGCGACGCTGCCAACTGTTAGGGGCGACGCTGTCAAGCGTTGGGGGCGAAGCTGTCAACTGTTGAGGGCGAAGCTGTCAACCGTTGAGGGCAAAGGTGTCAACCGTTGAGGGCGAAGCTGTCAACCGTTGGGGGCGAAGCTGTCAACCGTTGGGGGCGAAGCTGTCAATTGTTGAGGGCGAACCTGTCAACCGTTGGGGGCGAAGCTGTCAACCGTTGGGGGCGAAGCTGTCAACCTTTGGGAGCGAAGCTGTCAACCGTTGAGTGCGAAGCTGTCAACCGTTGCGGGCGAAGCTGTCAACGGTTGAGGGCGAAGCTGTCAACTGTTGAGGGCGAAGCTGTCAACCGTTGAGGGCGAAGCTGTCAACCGTTGAGGGCGAAGCTGTCAACCGTTGAGGGCAAAGCTGTCAACTGTTGAGGGCGAAGCTGTCAATCGTTGAGGGCGAAGCTGTCAACTGTTGAGGGCGAAGCTGTCAACTGTTGAGGGCGAAGCTGTCAACTGTTGAGGGCGAAGCTGTCAATTGTTGATGACGAAGCTGTCAACTGTTGAGGGCGAAGCTGTCAACCGTTGAGGGCGAAGCTGTTAAACGCTGAGAGCGAAGCTGTTAACCGTCAGGGTGAAGCTGTCAACCGTTGGGGCGAAGCTGTCAACTGTTGAGGGGCGAAGCTGTCAACTGTTGAGGGGCGAAGCTGTCAACTGTTGAGGGGCGAAGCTGTCAAGTGCTGAGGGGCGACGCTGTTAGCTGTTGAGGGGCAACGCTGTCAACTCTTGAGGGGCGACGCTGTCAACTGTTGAGGGGTGACGCTGTCAACTTGAGGGGCGACGCTGTCAACTGTTGAGGGGCGACGCTGTCAACTGTTAAGGGGCGACGCTGTCAACTGTTGAGGGGCGACGCTGTCAACTAATGAGGGGCGAAGCTGTCAATTGTTGAGGAGCGACGCTGTCAACTGTTGAGGGGCGAAGCTGTCAACTGTTGAGGGACGACGCTGTCAAGGCTTGAGGGCCGGAAGAATTCAGACATACCTTTATACACAAATAATGCTCAAAAAAGGGCGGCACACTTACCAAAGCGAGTCGGGTAATTCCCGCACAGGGGAGAACAGGTACACACATCCGTATAAAAAAAAGACACATAATCTTTATTAATAGAAGTTGAATATGCAAAATGCAGGAAATAATTCCCCTCTTAGCTGTTAAAGCTTTAGATTAACACGCCTAAATCGTGGCTTATTCTGAAAATTTATATTCATTTACCATACTTTTTATTTCGTGAAATTCAAGTTTCTTATCATTCCGTTGATAGTTTGAATATCAGACAACTTGAAACATTAAATCAAGGATTCTAAATCGTGGCTTATTCCGAAAATTTCTATTCATTTACCATACTTTTTATTTCGTGAAATTCAACTTTCTTATTATTTCGTTGATAGTTTGAATATCAGACAACTTGAAACGTTAAATCAAGGATCCTTGATTTAACCTATCAAAGCTTTAGGGGAAAAGTCTTACGTGTATGGAGCTATTAACTGCTCCATGGTAAGAGGTTAATCTGGACTTTGAAAAAAAGTCTGTACATCAATACATTGACTGATTAAACTGTTTGAATCATGGTTCAAAATGAATGGGCAAGCTATAGAATACCTCATCCTATTGCTCGACATGTCACCAGTGAATACGATATAGTGACGTCACTTTCACAGGGTGATCAGTCGGCTTGTCAGTATTTTGTGTGAATATTAGACCAATCAGAAAATTTGGAATTTATAGTCTATTTTTAATAACTGATAATAATATTTTTACAAAAGGAAATTTGCCTACCAAATGTGGGTAGGGGAAATGTGGGGAGGAGAAATGTGGGGAGGGGGAAAAAATCCACCATTATACAAAAATAGATTGGGAAAAGGTGGCGAACCCCTGCCTCATATTCCCGCTAAACGTGTGGAACTGTGAAAGAACGCTCAACACTTGTCGAATGTGGTAATTTCATACAACCAACTGTATTGTACATTGCATAACATTTTCAAAATGATTTTAAAATACTATTAGTTGTTAACGTTGCAGTTTTGACCTCTCGGCGGTCAACAAGAATTACTACTTTACTTAAAAATATCATGAATCGACCATCTCAGTAAGATGTTGAACCAAAGTGCGTGTGGAACCTCTTTGGTTGAACAGTGCAATCGCCATGCACATGCGTGGGTGTATGTTCCAGGTTAATAGCAAATTATTCAAAGCTAATATACAGATATAGCGCTATGTGTGCATTTCAAGGCTCTAATCCCACAACTTTTGTCACCTTGATGCAAATAACCCGACTAGTTACTGATATAAGATCAACGACGGAAGATGAAACATAATGGATGTACTTTTCACAGTTTGCCCTTAACTCCCCCCAAGCAGCCAAGACGGTGTTTATCCCAAAACTAAATCAGCTGACGTGTCCTTTCTCAATGACTTCCTTTATCAACAAGCTTCAAAGGTAAAGGGGAAGGATACATTAAAAGGTCATTTTACTGTTGCTTATAGAGAAAACACTCACTGAGATATCGATTTTTAAATTTTGATACATCCAAGATGCTCTGTTTGTATCAGTCCTTGTGTTGGTTGAATACACTGTTATGTTTTCGAATCAACTTAAAACTTTGCAATGCACTCCCTGTTATCTGGCTATAAAGCTTGGATACATACATGTAGGGTTAATTAAGTGGGCGAAATTGAGATCCAAACACGACATGGTCCGTTTTGTCACGACGTCATTTCTCATTCAGTTTGTTCACTTGCAGACTTGTTTGTTTTCGGTCAAATCAATGTATTGCTCAAAATACAAAAAGAAAAGAGAAGGAAAGGCCAAGTTCCTAACGGGTCAATCCAGTGGCGTAGGAGGGGTCACCCTTTAGGGGGAAAGAACCCTAACAATATCCCCATTAAATGCATTTGTAAATTAAGTTGCCATTAAACGTTGCTGCTTATTCAATTAATTGGAAATCTCTTCAATTTTTGGTAAATTTCCTACAATTTCGGGAAGTTTCCTTTATCCGATGATAAACGTCATGCAGCCGTTTTATTCAAATATTGGCAATTAAAAAGGACTAAGAAATAAACTTTTGGGGATATAAAATGTGAACCTTTGCCTGGTAAAAACAACTTATTTGCTGTCTATACAAACTGACAAACTTACTCATTTTCAAATTGGAATGTTTTGGGAAAAAAGCTGTTGTTTTTTGCCTGATTCCATAATATATTAAAATCGTTGTTGTGAATGATTTAAATCATCTTTTGGCTCTTAGATTCTCTCCCAGAATGTCCGCGTAAACATGACTCTGGCTCTTTATTCAGTGTTGGATTTAAATGGGCGAGGGAAACTTGCGCCTGGTAGATTCTCGTAGAGGAATCTTTGATATGATGGCATTTTGTGTCCATATACTGATATATGAAATCATTATTGCCAATTTGAGGCCTTTTGGGAGTTGGGAGTGGGACCGGATTTTC
Source organism: Chiridota heheva (assembly GCA_020152595.1). Taxonomy (NCBI): domain Eukaryota; kingdom Metazoa; phylum Echinodermata; class Holothuroidea; order Apodida; family Chiridotidae; genus Chiridota; species Chiridota heheva. The sequence goes on along the minus strand of JAIGNY010000962.1, from coordinate 813,254 downwards.
TTGTTAAAAAGGATTAATTAATTCCGCTGGCGGTTGTTTGTTAGAAATTAGGCACTAACGTCAGGATAACATAATCATTGAAAGCTGTAAAGCGAGATTACACAAACGGCGGGATGGAGTCACTACGCACATGGGGTATTGGAGCAACCACATACAGGCGTAAACGGCGAGATCACGGTGTTTGTCATAGTCGGGCAATTGAACAAAACGGCAAGATTGCACGGCATAGACAGACAGTAGAACAAATATCAAGACGGAGCAGGGGACAGACAGACAATGACGCAAACGAGTGCCCACAACAGGCAATGACGCAAACGAGTGCCCACAATATGCGAAGTGGTCAACTTTTAGGACCGGAAGAATTCAAACATAAATAATACTGATAAGGGTCGGTTCACAAAGTCTGTCGGCTAATTCCAAACAGGGAGAAGGCCTATAAAGGTTAGACTACACAGAAAATAAACAAGAATTCTTAAACAAGCTGTAAACATAGCTTGAATACAACTTTCTACTCACTTACCATTCCTTTTATTTCATGAAATAAAACTTGCCATTATGAATCTGTTCAATATGAATATTTCATACTTTTTTTTACATCCTTTATATTTGTCTTTATATTATTTATTGATATTTTTGTAATTTATACAACGCGAAACATTCAATCTATCAAAGCTTTAGGGAATTAAGAGTCACTACGGTGTACCCATAGAGGTTTAATCGAATTGAAAAGAAAAACATTGAAATTTGCGAATCTGGGACTACTTAACTGCTTGAAATTTTGTAATTAGCAAGCAATAGAATACCTCATATCCTCGCCTGGAACGGCACCGCGGCGCGTTGTTGATTGGCTTGTCATTATTTTGTTGAATATTTCCACCAATAAGAAAAAGTAGAAAAGTTGCATTGTATATCTCCACAGGAAAACAATAACTGACCTTTAAAATTGTCAAAAAAGTTATACGCCAACAGGCCAAGGTTCCACCTGTTTCCCCATCCAACATAACTTCGATATATCAGTCTGGATGTGGGCGGGGTTTGCTTATACTGAAAATGGGGGGAGGGGTGGTCACAATATACCAAAAGTGTGGAGGAGGCAAAGTTACTAAGTCACGATAAGATTCAAAAATCACCATACAAAAGACAAAAGAGTCACACTCCACGAGTGACGTGGTGGCAGGGGGCCAGGGAGGAAACTGTCCCTAATGAAGCTTTTTGAGATGGCGCCGAATGCTCACAGGGGCACAAAAAATTGTCATGAGAATATATTTGTATATACGTTTCATTCTCATCTTCTGCAGGTTGTATCATTTACAAAACAAATGTTGTAAATGTTTTCTGTCAAAGCTGTATTCTTACATCTGACATGTCTGTACATCCAACATGTCTGTACATCCAACATGTCTGTACATCTGACATGTCTGTACATCCAACATGTCTGTACATCCAACATGTCTGTACATCCAACATGTCTGTACATCCAACATGTCTGTACATCTGACATGTCTGTACATCCAACATGTCTGTACATCCAAAACATGAAACTCATCGCTGGACGCCAACTAAAGACACATATTATAGTCAATGGGATCCTACTGCTTGAACATTCCTTCCAAAATATCTATTCCTTTAAACTAACTTTAGTGTGGAACTGACACGATTTTAAGCAATTTTCAGATGCCCAAATTACGATAAAAACGCTAAGCTTCCTAGGGCTTGCCTCTGCCCCTGGGCGCCTATCAGGACGTCGACCTGGATTTGACACATGCAATATTAAGTAATTTTCTGCTATCAAAATCACGAAAATTGTAGGGCTTCTGGAGGAAGGGGGGGGGGTTCACAAGATTTGACAGTTTGACACAATTTTAACAATGTTTCTGTTATCAAAATCACTTATACTGATATAGCGCTTCCGGGGGCTTCGCCTGCAGCGCATCTACCTGGAGCTTTGCCCCATAGATATGACACATTTCAAAGCAATTTTCTGCTATAAAAATCATGAGAAACGTACAGATTCCGGGGGCTTCGCTCCTGGGTCTCCACCAGGGCTTTGCCTTGTAGCATGCCGAAATTTGACACAATTAAGTTAAGCAAGGCCCGCCAAGTTCAATTTTGATCCCCCAATAATGAAGGTTTTATACGAATTTATTTTCCCTGCACATCTTCTTCAATTTCAGAAAATTTCCTTTATTTTGCGAAAGTTTTCGTAAAATTTCTTTCATTCATGAAATTTGCTTCTAATTTTAGGATTTTTTTCAATTTTCGGAAAGTTTCCTTCATTTTGAGAACATTTTAAGTTCAATTTTTTGGAAGTTTTCTTCATATGTTTTATGATTAGCTACCATTTTGTAAAATTTGCTTCTATTTTGGGAAAATTTCCTTCATTTTGGGGACATTTTCTTCGATTTTTGGGAAGTTTCCCATAAGTTTTGTGAAATTTGCTTCTACTCTTTGGAAAGTTTCTTCATTTTGCATTTTGCGGAATTTTGTCAGTTTTGGGGAATTTTTCTTCAATTTTCGGGAAATCTCCTTCATTTTGGGGACATTTTCAAGTTCAATTTTTATAAGGCTTTTCCTTTTTGCAGATTTTTTTCTTCAAATTTTGGGAAGTTTTCTGTGAAAATCTTTGCTTCCTGGACTTCAAGCAGGGCTTTGCTCTAAGATTCATTTTAACTGTTTAAGCAATTTCTTAAACGGTGCCATCTAAACGGTGCTACCAATTTAGATCTATGTACCCAACGTTTTACTCTAAATCTGAACTTTTTTTTGGGGGGGGGGAGGAATTGTGCGCGTCACAAAACGGGCAATATCACAAATATCGATTGCAGTCGGGCAATAGTACAACCATCGAGATGGCGCACCGCAAAGACGGGCTATAAAAAAGTGAGTTCACCACCGTCTGGCACCCCTTCCCCCATCGAAAAAACTCAAATTCAATAAGCATCTACGTAGTCTCTTGTGTAGTCGTTTCGTGCATTAATAATTTAAAATGAGATACTTCCTGATCAATAGACCAAAGTTGTTCTTCTGATCGGGACGATAAACGGCGTGTTGGGGTGGGGCACGGTGAAGATAGTGGAACAACGGGCAAATGCACAACCGGCGAGATCGCGCGGCACGGCACAGTGGCTTCAACGGAAAGAGTGCAAACGGCAATAGTTGGACGGCAAAGACGGGTCAAACGGACAACGGTACAAACGACGAAATGGCAGATGGAAAGTAACTGAGAGAAAACGTATTTTTAATATCTCTAGAAGTCTTTGAACACTTGTTTTTCTAATGATCTAAGTAGGTTTACGCATTCCCAAATATGCTTTAAAAGCTTGTAACTGAAATTTCATTCCATGAAAATTGGTCCCAAATTTTGAGGAAACTCCTAAAAGGACGTTCGGCACAAGATGCACCCCTTCCCACCCTCGGACCCGTCCTTGCACCCTAAATATGAATGACACGGATTCGTATGCAGTATGCCTGCATTTGAACTCACTTAGACGGATGTTTCACGTTTCTGAAAGTCTAAATATGATGAAGTCAAGTCGCCTGCAAGCAACTTACGTGAAATACAAATTATTAATTTTGTGTTGAAATTGTTAAGTCAGTCATTCCATTATTCATTTATTCAAACTGCTAGTTCATGTAGTGATGTTCAAATTGATCTATTTCTCCTTTTGTGATTTTAACTGTTCAATATCGGCATCAACCTATAATTGGAAAGGATTAGTTTGGTGGTAAAATTTATATGAAAGAGAATTCCAAAGAAACAAAATCTTGTTCCGATAAGCTGTTAAGAATATATTCAACTTTAAAGTTATATCTCATTTGTATAAAAAAAACATGACTGATATGGAACGTCTAGAAGTGTTTCATTCTCATCCTCACTTCCTTAGCAATTGTTAATACATTTTAAAGAAATTTAATTTCCCTTTTATATTTATTTAATGTTTTTCTTCAACAGATTTTCAGGTCGTAAATTATACTGATTATATAGTTATCTGCATAGATTTCGTTTTATGACTTTCCTACCATAACCAACAATCCAATGCATGGTTCTTGACCACAAAATTTTAGAAAAAATATCATAGAATACATAAAGACTTGGCAAAATGTGAGGCTGCGAAGTCTCCTTTGAGGAGCCTGTTTGACCACGTGACTGCACTATTAGCTAAACCTAGCTGAAAAGTGTTCGAGCTACCAGCCGAAATTTTCCCAAAACTGGAATAACAACATTTTAACAACAATTTGTTTTTCAGGGGGAGGGGGTAGGATACAGATCAAATCCTACCAGAGACTCTCCATGGCAACTCCTCATTCATACCCATGCACCTAAATCACAAACTTCATTCAGGGCAAAACGGTAACTTATCAGTTATTATTTCTCGCTGGATTTGCTTAACTTAATCAATTTTCAAAGTTGTTTGATTTCTTGTTATAGACTTCTAATATATTTTCCTAAATGAAAACCAAAATAAGAAATCTTTATTTCTTGCAATTTTCAGGATTGTCGGCAAAATGAATAAGATAGCATGCCATTGCTCTCGTCGTTGTCAAAGGAAGGTGATATAAATCAAGCAGTCAAGAAGATCAAACCTTAGGAAAGAAAAAACAATTAGATCTCCGGTGGCAGTATGACTAAAGAGCTTGCAACACCTTGACAACTGATCTCCGGGGCTTGCAACACCTTTATAACTAATCTCCGGTAGCAGTATGATTAAAAAGCTTGCAGCACCTTGATAACTGATCTCCGGTGGCAGTATGATTACAGAGCTTGCAACACCTTGATAACTGACCTCCAGTAGCAGTATGATTAAAGAGCTTGCAACACCTTGATAACTGATCTCCGGTAGCAGTATGATTAAAAAGCTTGCAACACCTTGATAACTGATCTCCGGTAGCAGTATGATTAAAGAGCTTGCAACACCTTGATAACTGATCTCCGGTAGCAGTATGATTAAAAAGCTTGCAACACCTTGATAACTGATCTCCGGTAGCAGTATGATTAAAAAGCTTGCAACACCTTGATAACTGATCTCCGGTAGCAGTATGATTAAAGAGCTTGCAACACCTTGATAACTGATCTCCGGTAGCAATAGAGCTTGCAACACCTTGATAACTGATCTCCGGTAGCAATAGAGCTTGCAACACCTTGATAAGTGATCTCCGGTAGCAATAGAGCTTGCAACACCCTGATAACTGATCTCCGGTAGCAATAGAGCTTGCAACACCTTGATAAGTGATCTCCGGTAGCAATAGAGCTTGCAACACCCTGATAACTGATCTCCGGTAGCAGTATGATTAAAGAGCTTGCAACACCTTGATAACTGATCTCCGGTAACAATAGAGCTTGCAGCACCTTGATAACTGATCTCCGGTAACAATAGAGCTTGCAACACCTTGATAACTGATCTCCGGTAGCAGTATGATTAAAGAGCTTGCAACACCTTGATAACTGCAAGTACGTATTTTGCTAAATATGCATGTTTTTTTGTCGATCAATTGTTTATAAAACATACTTTCAAAATCAGCCAAGATATATCCCTCAAGCATGATGTTTAGCATGCCTGATGATTGCATGCTGCATGATAATAGCATGATGTTTATCATGCATGATGATAGCATGATGTTTATCATGCATGATGATAGCATGATGTTTATCATGCATGATGATAGCATGATGTTTATCATGCATGATGATTGCATGATGTTTATCATGCATGATGATAGCATGATGTTTATCATGCATGATGATAGCATGATGTTTATCATGCATGATGATAGCATGATGTTCATCATGCATGATGATAGCATGATGTTTATCATGCATGATGATAGCATGATGTTTATCATGCATGATGATAGCATGATGTTTAATTGGAAAAAGCAAACCCTTTCACAGTAATTCGAAAAAATCCTTTCCATTATTATATACATAGTTACGTTATAATAATTTTTAACTAAAAATAATAATCTGTTATACGGCCTTTTCGCTATAATAAGCCAATTTCGTTTTCCGATTGACATCTTTAACGTAAATGTGTATAACGTTTGAAAACATAAGCATTAGAATATGGTATCATTTTGTATAATGTTAGCACAAGCTTTTTAACAGATTGAATATTATGTAATCAAAATTCCCTTCATTCTGTAATATAGCAATCCAACAGTGGCGTAACTAGATTTATCTTTATTTTTGCAGCGGGGCAAAGACAATAAAAATGTCCGAATCCAAGCTATCCTAAAAGTCATGTTGCTGCTGATGAACCCTGATTGCAGTACTATACAGATTGGTTTTATCCCTAATTGCAGTACTATACAGATCAGTTTTATCCCTGATTGCAGTACTATACACATCAATTTTTTCCCACACTCTCCATCAACGGGAAAGGTTAGAAAGCTTGATATCTCTAAATAGGCTTAATTAAAAATGTGTTGCTCTTTCCGCCCAAAATACTGAAGAGAACATTACAGGGTAATAATTTGGATAATACTAAATCATTCTTCGATAATTGTGGAAGATGTTAAATCACAAATTAAAACAATTACTGTTTTTTCCATCAAAATCCAACACACTGAATTTCTATTGTGCAAATTAGATTCTGCACAAAATGTACGACAATCTTCCCTACCCCTCCCCCTCCCCCCCCCCCTTCCTTCTTTCTCCTCCCTCTGCCCATCTACAGAGTTGTGTTTATCCCGGCTTTTGATTATTATTATAGAATTTAGAACAAAGTCAGCAAAAAGATGTATAAAATATAGGTTTATAACTACTTGATCAAATACTGACTTTTATTCGCTTTGTGAAATATATTTCATTGTATATTGACAAATATTAATTCTAAACACAAAAAGACACTTGTTTGAGTCATTATATCAGCTGACCATGAACAACACGATATACCAGACCTGTCTCCAAGCGCATACAAAAATAAAGGAGTACCGGTATTTGATGCATAATCTATGATAATGGTGGGCAATTTTCATTGAAGAATTAATTTGCAGAAACTACGAAAATATGAACGATACAAAAATAAACTTGCTATGATATTGGATTTAGATTCATAGTATAACCATAAAGCTAAAAGGTATAGGCCTATGGACGTGTGGAGGCAACATTACCAAAAGCGATTCAAATTCGAAAAACCATGTAAAAAAACCCAGTAATTCATATTTTGAATTAAAATAAGTTACATTTTACAGCGTTTTGAGAAGAAAAAAATGAAGAAGAGGTGCATGAAAAGCTTTCATCATAAAATATTAGCAGAAATGGACTTTAACATTAGTGACTGAGATTTGGGAAACATTTAAAGAATTCCATAAACTGATAAAGATTTTGAGCTATCCGCTCAGTCAAATTTTGCATGAATGAAAACGTGTAAAAATTTGATCATTCATATCTCAAATACTGAAAATGCTATTATCAAAATTCAAAAGCTGACCTCCACAAATTTTAAAACTTTTGTCATAAATGTAGAAAGTGGTGCGTTTCAACTACCAACACACGCCATGCTAAAAAAAAAGTCTTTAATTGATATCTTAAGAAATAGAGGACTAATTAATCTAACGATTTTTATCTTCAGGAACGTAGTCATAGTCAATTTCAAATTATTATACTTATAGTCAATTTCAAATTATTATACTCATAGTCAATTTCAAAACATTATAGTCATAATCAATTTCAAAACATCATAGTCATAGTCAATTTCAAAACATTATACTCATAGTCAATTTCAAAACACTAAAGTCATAGTCAATTTCAAAACATTATAGTCATAGTCAATTTCAAAACATTAAAGTCATAGTCAATTTCAAAACATTATAGTCATAGTCAATTTCAAAACATTAAAGTCATAGTCAATTTCAAAACATTATAGTCATAGTCAATTTCAAAACATTAAAGTCATAGTCAATTTCAAAACATTATAGTCATAGTCAATTTCAAAACATTAAAGTCATAGTCAATTTCAAAACATTATAGTCATAGTCAATTCCAAAACATTATAGTCATAGTCAATTTTAAAACATTATAGTCATAGTCAATTTTAAAACATTATAGTCATAGTCAATTTCAAAACATTAAAGTCATAGTCAATTTCAAAACATTATAGTCATAGTCAATTTCAAAACATTAAAGTCATAGTCAATTTTAAAACATTATAGTCATAGTCAATTTTAAAACATTATAGTCATAGTCAATTTTAAAACATTATAGTCATAGTCAATTTCAAAACATTAAAGTCATAGTCAATTTCAAAACATTAAAGTCATAGTCAATTTCAAAACATTATACTCATAGTCAATTTTAACACATTATAGTCATAGTCAATTTTAAAACATTATAGTCATAGTCAATTTCAAAACATTAAAGTCATAGTCAATTTCAAAACATTATAGTCATAGTCAATTTCAAAACATCATAGTCATAGTCAATTTCAAAACATTATAGTCATAGTCAATTTCAAAACATTAAAGTCATAGTCAATTTCAAAACATTATAGTCATAGTCAATTTCAAAACATTAAAGTCATAGTCAATTTTAAAACAATATAGTCATAGTCAATTTTAAAACATTATAGTCATAGTCAATTTCAAAACATTAAAGTCATAGTCAATTTCAAAACATTATATTCATAGTCAATTTCAAAACATTATAGTCATAGTCAATTTCAAAACATTAAAGTCATAGTCAATTTCAAAACATTATAGTCATAGTCAATTTTAAAACATTATAGTCATAGTCAATTTCAAAACATTAAAGTCATAGTCAATTTCAAAACATTATAGTCATAGTCAATTTCAAAACATTAAAGTCATAGTCAATTTTAAAACATTATAGTCATAGTCAATTTTAAAACATTATGGTCATAGTCAATTTTAAAACATTATAGTCATAGTCAATTTCAAAACATTAAAGTCATAGTCAATTTCAAAACATTATAGTCAAAGTCAATTTCAAAACATTATAGTCATAGTCAATTTCAAAACATTAAAGTCATAGTCAATTTTAAAACATTATAGTCATAGTCAATTTCAAAACATTAAAGTCATAGTCAATTTCAAAACATTATAGTCATAGTCAATTTTAAAACATTATAGTCATAGTCAATTTTAAAACATTAAAGTCATAGTCAATTTTAAAACATTATAGTCATAGTCAATTTCAAAACATTAAAGTCATAGTCAATTTCAAAACATTATAGTCATAGTCAATTCCAAAACATTATAGTCATAGTTAATTTCAAAACATTAAAGTCATAGTCAATTTCAAAACATTAAAGTCATAGTCAATTTTAAAACATTATAGTCATAGTCAATTTTAAAACATTATAGTCATAGTCAATTTCAAAACATTAAAGTCATAGCCAATTTCAAAACATTATAGTCAAAGTCAATTTCAAAACATTAAAGTCATAGTCAATTTCAAAACATTAAAGTCATAGTCAATTTTAAAACATTATAGTCAAAGTCAATTTCAAAACATTATAGTCATAGTCAATTTCAAAACATTAAAGTCATAGTCAATTTTAAAACATTATAGTCATAGTCAATTTCAAAACATTAAAGTCATAGTCAATTTCAAAACATTATAGTCATAGTCAATTTTAAAACATTATAGTCATAGTCAATTTTAAAACATTATAGTCATAGTCAATTTTAAAACATTATAGTCATAGTCAATTTCAAAACATTAAAGTCATAGTCAATTTCAAAACATTATAGTCATAGTCAATTCCAAAACATTATAGTCATAGTTAATTTCAAAACATTAAAGTCATAGTCAATTTCAAAACATTAAAGTCATAGTCAATTTTAAAACATTATAGTCATAGTCAATTCCAAAACATTAAAGTCATAGTCAATTTCAAAACATTATAGTCATAGTCAATTCAAAACATTATAGTCATAGTCAATTTTAAAACATTATAGTCATGGTCAATTTCAAAACATTATAGTCATAGTCAATTTCAAAACATTATAGTCATAGTCAATTTCAAAACATTAAAGCCATAGTCAATTTTAAAACATTATAGTCATAGTCAATTTCAAAACATTAAAGTCATAGTCAATTTCAAAACATTATATTCATAGTCAATTTCAAAACATTAAAGTCATAGTCAATTTTAAAACATTATAGTCATAGTCAATTCCAAAGCATTAAAGTCATAGTCAATTTCAAAACATTATAGTCATAGTCAATTCCAAAACATTATAGTCATAGTCAATTTTAAAACATTATAGTCATGGTCAATTTCAAAACATTATAGTCATAGTCAATTTCAAAACATTATAGTCATAGTCAATTTTAAAACATTATAGTCATGGTCAATTTCAAAACATTATAGTCATAGTCAATTTTAACACATTATAGTCATAGTCAATTCCAAAACATTATAGTCATAGTCAATTTCAAAACATTAAAGTCATAGTCAATTCCAAAACATTAAAGTCAAAGTCAATTCCAAAACATTAAAGTCATAGTCAATTTCAAAACATTATACTCATAGTCAATTTCAAAACATTATAGTCATAGTCAATTTCAAAACATTGTACTCATAGTCAATTTCAAAACATTATAGTCATAGTCAATTCCAAAACATTATAGTCATAGTCAATTTCAAAACATTATAGTCATAGTCAATTTCAAAACATTATAGTCATAGTTAATTTTTGCACATTATAGTCATAGTCAATTTCAAAACATTATAGTCACAGTCAATTTCAAAATATTATAGGCATAGTCAATTCCAAAACATTATAGTCATAGTCAATTTCAAAACATTATACTCATAGTCAATTTTAAAACATTATAGTCATAGTCAATTTCAAAACATTATAGTCATAGTCAATTTCAAAACCTTATAGTCATAGTCAATTTCAAAACATTATAGTCATAGTCAATTTCAAAACATTATAGTCATAGTCAATTTCAAAAGATTATAGTCATAGTCAATTTCAAAAGATTATAGTCATAGTCAATTTCAAAACATTATAGTCATAGTCAATTTCAACACATTATAGTCATAGTCAATTTCAAAACATTAAAGTCATAGTCAATTTCAAAACATTATAGTCATAGTCAATTCCAAAACATTATAATCATAGTAAATTTCAAAATATTATAGTCATAGTTAATTTCAAAACATTATAGTCATAGTCAATTTCAAAACATTATAGTCATGGTCAATTTCAAAACATTATAGTCATAGTCAATTCAAAACATTATAGTCATAGTCAATTTCAATACATTATACTCATAGTCAATTTCAAAACATTATAGTCATAGTCAATTCCATAACATTATACTCATAGTCAATTTAAAAATATCATAGTCATAATCAATTTCAAAACATTATAGTTACAGTCAATTTCAAAATATTATAGTCATAGTCACTTTCAAAACACTATAGTCATAGTCAATTTCAAAACATTATAGTCATAGTTAATTTCAAAAGATTATAGTCATAGTCAATTTCAAAACATTATAGTCATAGTCAATTTTACCACATTATAGTCATAGTCAATTCCATAACATTATACTCATAGTCAATTTAAAAATATTATAGTCATAATCAATTTCAAAACATTATAGTCACAGTCAATTTCAAAACATTATAGTCATAGTCAATTTCAAAACATTATAGTCATGGTCAATTTTAAAACATTATAGTCATAGTCAATTTCAAAACATTATAGTCATAGTCAATTCCAAAACATTATAGTCAAAGTCAATTTCAAAACCTAATAGTCATAGTCAATTTCAAAACATTATAGTCATAGTCAATTTCAAAACATTATAGTCATAGTCAATTCCAAAACATTATAGTCAAAGTCAATTTCAAAACCTTATAGTCATAGTCAATTTCAAAACATTATAGTCATAGTCAATTTCAAAACATTATAGTCATAGTCAATTCCAAAACATTATAGTCAAAGTCAATTTCAAAACCTTATAGTCATAGTCAATTTCAAAAGATTATAGTCATAGTCAATTTCAAAACCTTATAGTCATAGTCAATTTCAAAACATTATAGTCATAGTCAATTTCAAAACATTATAGTCATAGTCAATTCCAAAACATTATAGTCAAAGTCAATTTCAAAACCTTATAGTCATAGTCAATTTCAAAACATTATAGTCATAGTCAATTTCAAAACATTATAGTCATAGTCAATTCCAAAACATTATAGTCATAGTTAATTTCAAAACCTTATAGTCATAGTCAATTTCAAAACATTATAGTCATAGTCAATTCCAAAACATTATAGTCATAGTCAATTTCAAAACATTAAAGTCATAGTCAATTTCAAAATAATATAGTGTTAGTCAATTTCAAAACATTATAGTCATAGTCAATTTTACCACATTATAGTCATGGTCAATTCCAAAATATTATAGTCATAGTTAATTTCAAAACATTATAGTCATAGTCAATTCCAAAATATTATAGTCATAGTCAATTTCAAAACATTATAGTCATAGTCAATTTCAAAATAATATAGTGTTAGTCAATTTCAAAACATTATAGTCATAGTCAATTTCAAAACATTATAGTCATAGTTAATTTTAACACATTATAGTCATAGTCAATTTTAACACATTATAGTCATAGTCAATTTCAACACATTATAGTCATATTCAATTTCAAAACGTAAAGATACTCTGAGCATAATTGCAAATTTTATCAGATAATAGGTCAAACAGACATTTTAAACCTTTCTTCTTCCCCATTCTATAAAATGTTTGTCAGAAAGCTGTACATTAAAATGCATGCCGTGCACCGTATGGCCTATGATCATGAATTATCTCATAATAGTAACTTTCAGAGTTACTGAATGTTCGTCAGTTCAGCTCTAACTTCTCTTAAAAGCTATGGACACTAATAATGGCAACATCACCACATTGCTTTACAATTATCATAAAACAATAACAGTAGAAATTACTTTGGCAAAAATCAGTAACAAATTTAAAATTAAAGGCCTTTTTCGAGTTAATTACTAACAGTAATTCTACTCGAGTTAAGTAGAAATCACTTTGGCAAAAATCAGTAACAAATTTAAAATTAAAGGCCTTTTTTGAGTTAATTACTTCAAATTGTATAAACATTTATGATACACATGGACATACCTCTGACTTTTTTTTTCTTTTCTTTTGTGAAAACTAATTGTATTCAAATCCCCTGTCACGTTTAATAGCTTGAAGCAGCTGATTCTGACAGTTTTTTGTTTTAATTTTATTAATCCCGATCAAGATTTAACTGGAAAAAACATTCTTTTTATTTTGGATGACTGGGATTTAGACAAGATATTTGAAGAATTTCATCAACTTAGATTTTGAGTTGTCTATGAACTTGCCAATCACAAATTACCATTTTGGAAATTTAAAAAAAAAAATATATCAGTCACTATTAGTCGTTCAAAGGTAAACTTAAAACGCTCATGATATACGTGACATCAAAAACAGAAAACTGATCAATTTGTAATCCAATGCTCGTTTTAACATTTAACGCAATGGAATCCTCTTTGCCTATTCATATTTTGTATTTGTTTTAGAGGTACCATCATATATGCAGAGATTAAAAACGTTTTGTCATGATTGTTGGCTTTATTCCAAGAAATATGGACATGAATCGGTCTAAAATGAAACTAAGACATAATTTAAAGCATAAAAATTGTCAAACCTAATTATTGTTGAGAAAAATTCCTTTGACAATAATTTGTCAAATTCGTCGATATATGCACAGGTATATATTAGTACATAAATACAAACAATCCAGATTATCAGGTGGACATTGGAAGAAATAACTAAACATAAAGCAGTCTGAAATCGTATTTGCCAAAATCCTGTCAGAGTTTGAAATCTGTATTATCATTTAAGAAGTAATTTTAGCTAAAGAGATATCCTGCCATGGAAACGTGATATGGCCGTCGGTGACGCTATACTCTGACAGAGGGAAGATGGATGGTACGAGTTGTAAGATGCAGGTACTTCTGACATCAATTTGTAGTAACTGGCAGGGTACCATAAACTGTCATGTGGTGGGCGCTCTCTATACTCCAAACTTGGGTAAGAGCGTAAAGGAATACTTAGCTGCTGATAGGACGGTGCATATGGATGATAAGTGGTGACGTGAGGTCCACACGGTTGTCCATAAAGATTAAAATGACCAAAAGAGTTGACATGTTGAATCTGAGCTGGTTCATTTCTACGTTTGTGAAGTTTGAATCGTTTTGCTCTCCTCAAAAAGCTTCCATTACTGAACATATCACCACATGATGGGTGCAACGCCCAATAGTTTCCTTTTCCCGGGCGCCCCGGCGCCCTGGGAACTTTAATGAAGCAGTCGTTTAAAGAGAGATTGTGGCGTATCGAATTTTGCCATCGTTGTTGGTTATCTCTAAAGTAGGGAAATTTGTCCATTATAAACTGATAAATTTCATTAAGAGTCATCATTCCATCCTTTGAGTTTTCGATAGCCATGGTGATTAATGCGATGTACGAGTATGGAGGCTTCACGTCTGCAAAACGTCGTTTTCGTGACGGTTGACCTTCGTGAAAGTTTTCCTCATTTGGAAATTCATCCCCTTTAAGACCATGTTCCTCTGATTTGAAGCAATCTATGACTCCATCATTGTAGTCAAATTCACACTGTTCCTCTCTTTTTAAGTCTGTGATTTGTGACGTATCCAGTGGTAAACGCGCGCGAAATTCCATCCTTGGTGACTTGCTAGAATCACTTTCAAAAGTTGGCGCTTTCATCGTTCTCTTAATTCTCAAGTACTTGTTTTATGATCTTAAAATGTTCACAGCTTTAGCTGAAAACCAGAAAATTTTCTATCCAGAATTCATGCTCCAAACATCGCGGGTGTATTCCATGGGATCTTTTTTGATGTTTATAGAAAGTTTTGATAATTGAAGACGAAAATAGGATAGATACTATTTTGAAATATATACGTCAAATTAATTGTCTGTGCTATATCAACTTGAAAAAACAGTTTATTTGTTTAAAAAAGTGCAGCAAAAATTAAGTACAAATAGGATTTAAGTCATGAGTGATAAGTCTTCTCCTTTAACAGTTTAATTACTTAAAAAGATTTGGTTATCATGATTGTCCAAAGAACGGCAGTAAAGTTAAAATCACACTTTTGTCTTTTCACTAAATTTTCCGAACAGATTTGCTTTAAGATCAAGACTCCAAATAAAAGATACAAGCAACACGGATTGGAAATAAAACTGTTCCAATTTTGCTTTTGAAATAAATGAGCAAAATTCCATTCAGAAGTTTTAGGGATTACAATATAAAAAGGTACAATAATGCAGCGTTTTTACGGTTACTTTGCAACGGCCAAAGATTTTTCTTTCCTCACAAAAAATTATTCTGCACGAGTTGTTCTAGTGAAGGTTCTGATGATATCTGACATGTCTGAAGTGACTCCCATCCACGACTCTTTCATGCATTAAATTAAATACCCACAGTAACAACAATGATGAACAGAAAACTCACAAAGTTAATTGAGTCTCGCTTGAACAATAATGAAAACCCGCCCTCCCATCATTGGTCTAAATGTAAAACATTCACGTCGATAATCACTTAGCGAGTGTTAATGCTTCTTTTCTGTCATCTCCCATTCTGTTTTATCAAGTGTTTGACATCAGAAGAATAGATCCACCATTGAGTACATAGATGAAAGGAACAATACACAGTGTTTACCTAGACAAATTCTTAAGCAAGGTAGCTGCTCACCTTTACAGGTTTATTCACAGA
>JAIGNY010000962.1:790000-792500 GCA_020152595.1 Chiridota heheva | reverse complement strand
ATAAGTTGGTCGTATTTTGTTAATAAGTTGGTCGTATTTTGTTTATAAGTCGGTCGTATTTTGTTTATCAGTTGGTTGCATTTTGTTTATAAGTTGGTCGTATTTTGTTTATAAGTTGGTCGTATTTTGTTAATATATTGGTCGTATTTTGTTTTTAAGTTGGTCGTATTTTGTCAACAAGTTGGTCGTATTTTGTTTATAAGGTGGTCGTATTTTGTTACCAAGTTGGTCGTATTTTGTTTATAAGTTGGTTGCATTTTGTTTATAAGTTGGTTGTATTTTGTTTATAAGTTGGTCGTATTTTGTTTATAAGGGGTTGCATTTTGTAGATAAGTTGCTTGCATTTTGTTTATAAGTTCGTTGTATTTTGTTTAAAGGTTGGTTGTATTTTGTTTATAAGTTGGTTGTAATTTATTTGAAATTTAAGCATCAAACATATTATATTTTGCAAAATAAATGACTTAGGTCCTTTTTGTATTTCTAATATCTGAGATCTGAGATAGATGTAAATTATTCAAGCCTGTTTATCAAAATTTATAATACGAAAATAGCACCCGTATAGTCTTTATGTCTCTATATTTATTAGGTCTGTATAGTCATTATGTCCGTATATTCATTATGCCCGTATAGTCATTATGATAGCCATTATGTCCGTATAGTCATTATGTCCGTATTGTCGATATGCCCGTATAGTCATTATGTCCGTATAGTCATTCTGTACGTATAGGCATTATGCCCGTATAGTCATTATGTCCGTATAATCATTATGTCCGTATAGTTATTATGCCCGTATAGTTATTATGTCCGTATAGTTATTATGCCCGTATAGTTATTATGTCCGTATAGTCATTATGTCCGTATAGTCATTATGTCCGTATATTCATTATGCCTGTATAGTAATTATGCCCGTATAGTCATTATGTCCGTATAGTCATTATGTCCGTATAGTCGTTATGTCCGTATAGTCGTTATGCCCGTATAGCCATTATGTCCGTATAGTAATTATGTCCGTATAGTCATTATGTCCGTATAGCTATTATGCCCGTATAGTTATTATGTCCGTATAGTCATTATGCCCGTATAGTCCGTATATTCATTATGCCTGTATAGTCATTATGTCCGTATAGTCATTATGTCCGTATAGTCGTTATGTCCGTATAATCATTATGCCCGTATAGTCATTATGCCCGTATAGTCATTATGCCCGTATAGTCATTGTGTGTTTAGAATCTATGATTGCAAAGTTTTAGTTTTAATTGAATCCAATATTTTTCAAATATGCCTAAGTTTTGAATTTCCAGGCTCACAAAATGCAAAACAAATTATTTGTGACAAATGAATGTGTAGACCATTCTCTCATTTTCATCTCACAAAACAAAAAAAATATACATACAAATGAATTTGAAATTTTGATTTTTCATGTATGAAAGAGGACACCAAAATACATAGTGAAAACATCTTATTCGATTGACATTGGTAAACATTGTACTGTTGAATATGCAGACATGCTGCGTTCATTTTGATATTTGTGAGGAATTTATTTGAAGAAAAAATACTGATTGGTAGCAAGCTTATTGTCAAGCATTTTAGGAAGGGTTTAAAAGTAAATAAAGTTCTGCTCTGAAAGGAAGACAACTTTATAAACGTTTCTCTCTCGGTCTTCTCCGGTCGTTATTTTTAAAAGAATACTTTGTGTAAATACTTTGCTTCTTATTTGGTATTTTATGCTACTTTTTCTTGCCCAAAGCACAACAATTGTTATCTACTATGTCAACACCAGTGAAATACAAAGATTTGACAAAAAGGATTCATTCTGAAGATTGATCATTGTAAAGAATCAGCTGATCTGTCGGCGTAAGAAAGACAAACCAACTAGTAAATTAAGCATTCATACCCCTCTCAAGTGTGGTCTTGTAAAATCACTGAGCAATTAGTAAGAGTTGTTTTGCAACATTTATTTACTCTGATGTCACTTAGCATGATTACCTTGTCTAAACAAAGTAGAAATCTTCTTTGAAAAGGAGCCTATCTTGAAAGGAAAGGAGTTTTGAGATGACCAACCCTCCGGCAACGGTCCCACTAAAAAGCCCTTTTGACCACTGGCGTTAAAGTCATTTTTGTTCGTCAATTCCTTGCTTTTGTTGATTATTTGGTCGATCTGCTGCAAACAGTAAATCGGGAGGTACGTGTTGAGATTACGGAAAATATTTGCACTGGAAGTAACAACAGGGCTGTGATGAATATCTCCTTGGAATGAGGAATTACAAAACTGCGTTGTGTTTGTTTAGACCGTATAATTGATACAAAACAGCACTGGCTTAGCCGAGTCGGCTTCTCTTTTGAGTTTACGTTTTCTTATAGGGCTGAGAAAATCACCGTCTTTCTTGAAAATACGACATCGTTTTCTTTCAGTTATCTTGAAAACAATTTCTAAGAAGCTCATCCTAATTGGTATGACTTAAAGGAGGGTTGATACATTATCACTAATCTGCCAAAAAGG